>JAIGNY010004290.1:245000-450000 GCA_020152595.1 Chiridota heheva
TTCTTACGATTTCTGCACCAAATGAAATAATTAAACCAGTTCTCAGGGTATAATTGATCCAAGTAAGAACTTCTTGATATGAAAAGGACACTGGCAGTTTCATACCGTCCATGTTTTAAGGGGCGCTTTCTTCAAACGTGATGGTGGTAGAATGGGTGATGAGGAAAACGACTGATGATAACAGGAATGGAATTAGATGGAAGTTCATGTCAACCCCTGAGGATTTAGATTTTGTTGATGATATCACTCTACTTTCATCTTTATATCAACACATGCAAACCAAAGTGACCAGGCTCAATCAGTAGCTGCACAAACTGGGCTAAGAATTAATAAGGATAAGACAGAGCTCATGAAAGTTAACAGCAAATGTGCAAACAAAGTTTGTATCGATAACCAACAACTAAATGAAGTAAACAAGTTCAGATACCTTGGTGCAACAGTAAGCTTACAAGGTGGTGGCGAGGAAGATATCCAAAACAGAGTCTCTAAAGTAAGAGTAGCATTTATGAAGTTAAATAAGATATGGAACTTAAGTACATTCTCAATATATACAAAAATACGACTGTTTAACTCTTTTCTTTAGTCTGTACTCTTGTATGGTTGCGAGACATGGAGAATTAATGTAGCAGATAATAAAAAGCTGAATACATTTATGATCAAATGCTACAGGAGAATTTTGAAGATCAGATGGCTGTATGTAATATCTAACGATGAAACACTGAGAATCACTACACTTGACAAAATCAGCACTGAAGTAAAAAGAAAAAGGCGGAGGTGGATTGGTCATGTGATGCGCATGAGCACTATTAAGTACTGTGTGACACTTATGACGTGGAAACCAGAGGGAAGAAGGAAAGTTGGTCGTCCTAGAACGACCTGGAGAAGGACAGTCGAGAAGGAAAGGAAAGTGATGGGATGGAGCTCGTGGACAGAAGCCAGACAAGTTGCAAATAACAAAGTCCAGTGAAGAGAGTGCAATGCAGCCTTGTGGGCCAGGAGGCCTGAAGATACTAGGTGAGGTGAGGTGATGTGATTGTATAGACACATGTATATCCTGTATAGATAAGTCGGACAAATGCAAATTTCCGTTGGGCAAATTCGTGTTAGACCCGCCGCCAGCACTAGTCAAGTTACGCTCCTGACTAGGAGAGGGCAAGTTGCGCTCAAACTCTCAAAGAGTCATTCCCACAACTGAGGTTCAAAGTTGGCATAAATTATTTTCTGTTTGCAGGGGAAGGGGCAATGAAACATGCATGCTGACTTGACATTCAAATGGTTTCAGACCCCAAAGGACATGGGTCTCACTGGGGGCCAGGTTTCTCCTATACCTATGCCACTAGTTGAAACCCAGTTGCATCTGCTCTAAAACTGATTAGCAAAATAAAATTAAGCACGTCTTAATATCCTCATTATAATCATATTGTAAGGAGTCCATAAAATACCGTTATCATCCCACATTTCTGCTAATGTTACGACAGCTTTAAAAAAAATAATGCATCGGAACAAAGAGCTGTGCAGAAGCTCTTTGATCGGAACCACAACCTTTTGCATGGTTTCTTGGTTACATTTGCCTGGCAATCAGCCAATAATTCATGATCTTCACCCCTGTCAACGTCAACGGCCTCTTACTGAAATTTCAATGGAGCCTATTTTTGTTCGCCTTCAACATTTGAAAAAGCGCCCCTTGAAACGTGGACGGGATGAAACTGCTAGTGTCATTTTCATCCCGTTCGAAGGACACTCTCTCAACGAGTTGAAAAAGTATTACGCAATTATTCGGCCACACAGGTAGTTGAGACAACTCGACAAACAATGTTGTAATTTTTATAAAAACTTAATATTTGAACATCAAAGAGTTCTTCCTTGGATCAAATACACCCTGAGAACTGGTTTAATTATTTCATTTGGTGCAGAAATTGTAAAAAATAGCATCATTTTCAGCAGCACAATTCTGAGTGACTTTCAAAATCTTGCCGACCCATTAGCGTAACACCTCCCCTTGACACCATTTCGATAAACAATCCTGCGATTAATGCCATTTCCATTCATCAGTGCAATATACGCGTAAGGACTCTGTGTCTAGAGGTCAAGATTTATGCATCTTCGAGCATACTCATGTAAAGCAAACACGTGCAGTGCGAAAAGTATTTTCCAAAGATAATGGTAGGCAATAGCAATTACAAGATATTTATACACATAAACTCCTCTTTGAATATGACTCAATGAAATTACACATTGGTTACTTATGAATATACAAGAAATACACTTTACAAGTTTCTTTTTGCCCAAAACTCCAAAGCGTGAGAACAACTGTAATCTTTACATAATCTGTCATAACATCTGTTTTGGACACGCCTACATAAAGGGGCGGATGCAAAACAAAATCTACCACTTCTATGCAATTCTATCATATATAATCAGAAGTTCGGATTCATACTACACATAAAAATGCATATATGAGAATCTACCCCCAATATGGTACCAATAGGTTCATTTTGAGGTCTGGCTAATGTAGCATGAAAAGCAGACAGAATAGGCTTCAAATTGGACATCTAGAACGAAAATATGGACATATACGAATGATCATTTCACCGCAGCAGGGACGTCACTATGGAGCGCTAAGTGTAAAAATAATTTGCATTCATTATGTGCCGAAAAAGAGCATTTTAGAAAACATGATTTTACCAAATAGGAATGTCGTAATAAATATTATCATTCTTAAATAATATTCAAATTTCACACATGTGGTAAAAATTATCGAAAGGCAACCCATTTTTATATAACTAATTTCTGTATGTTCTTTACTTAGGCCTATGTACCTATGATATTCCCCTTCAAGTCTTTATATGCAAATAATTTATTTCTCTAAAGTAAAATATTTGTACATAATTTCAGGTTACTTTTCATTGAATGTTTTATTTATTCAGGACATAATTAGTTATTTAATAAGATAATTGATTATCTAAGGAAAAATGATTATTTAGCAAGAATTTTCATTATTTATCAACTGATTGATTATTGAGAATTTTTTTTAAATAATATGATATTTAACAAATAATTGCTTATTAAACACATGATTAATTATCTAAAATGTATTTGAATATTCAACAAATAATTCATTATTCAACAAATCATTCATTAATTAACAAATAATTTATTATCGTATTCGACGTAATAAGCGCCACTGCATTGCACTACTTTTTAGGCGCAAAGTTTCTTCCGTACAAGCGCCCGTGCTCGAGAGTCGTGTACAGTGCGAATTCGGCGATACAAGGGGAAAGGTATCCTTAACGTGCGGGCCTCCTTCCGATTATGGCGGTGGGGACTTGGCCATTAGATGCTAAGTGAATAAGCCAGGGGTAGGGGGAAGCTTGTAAATGCAAAATAATGACACAGACAGCAAGCAAGTAAGGTGAACGCTTAAATTGGTTAACGGTTATCATTGTGTGGTTGGTTTACAAAAAATAATGTTGTACCTCTAATGGGCGTCTCCCAGACAGACCTTGTCAGGCTGAGCGGTACTACATATAAAGCGATTGCTTTTGTACTTCAGTACACCACAACTGGTTATCAAAGGCCGTGGACATTGACTTGGTTGTCGATATTATGTCTGTTCGTACGTCGTACTGTGTTCTCGTCCGGGTCGTATTAAGCGTTTCGTGATAGCATTGTTACTATTATAATCGAATACGCAGGCGACGACCCCGTCATTGTAATTGTGTGTTCACTCGTCGTCGTACCTCAGCCTGCGGTTCGATAACTGGGCGGTGCTCATTAGAGCGATACCATACAAAGAAAGCTCTAAAACCACATGTGTCTCAGAAGCGTATCTCTTCTGATCTAAAAACTATAAGCCATCTCTTTTATATGGATCACAACAAGTGATTAATGATTTGTAAATCGTTATTTGCAAATAATAATTTCTTACAAAATAAGAAAACGAATTTACTTCTATATAAAATTTTGTCTTTTGATATACGCCTCTTAAGATTCACTGCTCTTTATTGCTTGGATGGCGTGGGGTAACTGCCCAACATCTTATTAAACATAGATAACGAAAACTCTTCATAAAAGCATTAACAAAAGGAGTGTGTGGTAACAAAGAGAATAAGCCTAGTTGAAATTCCTAACTACAGAACTGAAGTATGATAAAGAATGCTGTTAGAAAGCTGGTATGTAAATAAACTAGAACTCCCGCTTAACTGAAAACCCTTGACCTTAAAACTTAAGACCAATCAAATACAAGAATAAAGTTAGTTTTATAACTTTCTAGATAAATTAAATAATCACTCTTACATTATTCCCCTATTTCCAAATGAAACGTCCTCGTTTCTTTATCTTAATAACTATAATACAAATATTTAATACCCTTGATT
The DNA here is from genome assembly GCA_020152595.1 of Chiridota heheva. Classification (NCBI taxonomy): domain Eukaryota; kingdom Metazoa; phylum Echinodermata; class Holothuroidea; order Apodida; family Chiridotidae; genus Chiridota; species Chiridota heheva. Next base: position 249,377 of record JAIGNY010004290.1, read on the forward strand.
TTATATCATTATTTTCATATTTACAAGATTATATTATACCCTGATATCCAATTTCGTCAAGTTCTGAGTCAGTCAAAATGTCAAAGAAGAAGATAGTCAAATTTTAAAAACGCGCCAGAAATATATGCAAAAATTAATATGTAAATCGCGAATCGCGTATAACGGTATAAAGTTAAATGAAGATGTTACTTTATGAGATGATCAGTGAAATAAATAAACACCCAAACATTGTGCAAGTTTTGCAAGTGACACATTGATTTAAATATGGAGTCACGGTAACGACAATTATTGTTATCAAAACCATTTTCGTATTAAGTTAAATATATTAGTATAATAGTCGTATAGTTGACTATTTACAAATGACGTAATTGAATCATGTACAATCATAATCTGAGAGATATCGAGGAATACGTATGGGACGGTCCCTTCGAGAACGCAAGGTTGGGTTCGGTGGGGAGTGGGGCACTTGCACATTATCCACTCGTGGCTGGTGCACAACTGGTTCATTAGTATGAGTTGTGGCTCGTGGAGGGTAAAATGGCAATGATCCTGAAAGCGCTGTGAAGGATGGTGTGAGATTGTTAGGACGTGGTTGAGAAGAAGCAACTGGTTGTTCTCGCCACGGAGACCTATACGGTTTTAAGCGATTGTGATGTACGATTTGAAGTGGCTTGGTGCTGTTGGTAAGATCTTGTATCTGGTATACAACAGAAGGATCTGAGTTGTTGTGCATCGGTTTGATGACTTTGAATGGTCCTTTCCATTTCGGTTCTAGTTTCATCCGACGATTAGTTGGCATGTCAAGCCATACTAGGTCGTTTGCTACGTATGGTGTGTAGCGACATTTCCGATCGTGGTAATATTGTTGCTGTGCTCGAGAATCTGCTGATGTCTGATGAATATGTTCAAATGCCGACTGTAAACGAAACTTGAGTGATGCAGCATACGCTGCAGGAGTATTCGGTGTTGCACTAGAATGAGTTTCATGAACTCCGAATTTGACAGAAGGCGGTAATCTTGGTTCTCTGCCATGTGCCAAATAATAAGGAGTGTATAACGTGCTACTATGTTTGCTCGAATTGTAGGCTATTGCTAGTTGAGATAGATAGTCGTCCCAATTCTTGTTATCACCGCTTATTAAGTATTTGGCTAGTTGATCTTTCAGAGTACGGTTAAACCTTTCTATTAACCCGTCGGATTCAGGGTGATATGGTGTGGTTCGTGTCTTTATCACACCCAAACGTGTGCACAAATCTTTCATGAGATCGCTCTCAAACTGACGTCCCTGATCGGTGTGTATATATTCTGGTAAGCCATTTTCTCGCATGTATTCGTCAAATATAATCTGGGCTACCGTTACTGCACGTTGGTCTTTCATTGGGTATAAGTTCACGTACTTTGAGAAGTGGTCCATGATTACAAGGACATACCGGTTTCCATTCGGTGTAATTGGCAACTCGGTTATATCAGCAAACACTTTTCGAAAGGTATGCTGGACACGTGGCTCTGTAAAGGTGCTCTAAGAGATGGGATAGGATTCCTTCGTGCCTCGCATGAAGGGCAGCCATTCACAAAAGCAGCTATATCCCGTCGCATGTATGGCCAAAAACACACATTCTTGGCCCTTTCGAAAGTCTTGTCAATACCAAAATGACCACAAGAAGGATTGCCGTGCAAATCTTGCATGACAGATAGGGTCATGCTCATAGGTATGACGGTCTGCTGCAGCGTTTTACCGGGTAGGTTAATGCGTCGACACATAACGCCATCGATAAGAGACAAACGAGGGAATTCCCACCATAATCGTCGCAGATGCTTGGATTTCCCCCTTAATTGATCTCGAGGTGGTCGTCTCTTGTGTCTTGTCCATCTCAAGACTTCTCTGAGGACAGGATCGGCTTGCTGCCGAGATCTCATTTCATCGAGATCTGCTGCAAGACGAAATGTTTGTTTTTCAGCCGTCTCATGCGTGACTTGAATCGTTTCCGGCGTTTGTGTGACAGTGTCCGTAGTCTGGACTTGTACACTAGCAGATAAATCTACGTTGTCCTCATCAGGACCTTGGGTTTGCGTTGAAATCGACGTATAACACGCCAGATTTTCCTCTGCAAGAGGTATTCTAGATAGAGCGTCTGCATTGGTGTGGGCTTTGCCTGCGCGATGTTTCACAACCCAGTCATACACATCAAGTTCTAAGGCCCATCTGGCTCTCTTGCCAGTTCTGTCATCCTGTACTGGAATTTTTCTAAGTCCAGTCAGTGGTTTGTGGTCTGTTATGATTGTAAAAGGTTTGCATGCCAAATAGTGACGAAAATGGCGGACGGACCAGACAATGGCATACAACTCTTTATCGTATGTCGACCATTTTTTTTCAGTCCTGTTAAAAGGTGACTGGCATAAGCGATGACGCGCTCTTTGCCATCAATGTGCTGAGAAAGTACTGCACCAACCGCAGTACCGGATGCATCAGTATACAGCATAAAACCATGACTAAAATTAGGGAATGCCATGATCGGATGCTCAGTCAAATATTGTCGTAGCTTGTCAAAAGCTTGCTGACAATCTTCGTTCCAGTCAAATTTTACATCTTTTTGTGTGAGCCGGTGAAGTGGTGCTGCAATGGAAGCAAAATTCTTCATGAATTTGCGGTAATATTGGGCCAATCCTAAGAAAGCTCGAACTTCAGTGACAGTTCGTGGGCGTGGCCAATTCCGTATCTTTTCTGTGGTCTGAGGATCTGGTTGGATACCATCCTTGGTAACTACATGCCCAAGGTAACGTGCTTCTTTCTTAAATAAGTTGCACTTGCTTGGTTTGAGGGTAAGTCCTGCAGATCTTAATCTGTTGAGAACTTCTTTCAGATTGCGCATATGTTCTGAAAAGCTTGAACCAATGATTATGATATCGTCTAAGTATACAAGACATGTTGTCCAGTGTAAGCCTTTCAAAACCAATTCCATTAACCTTTGAAAGGTCTGGGGAGCGTTGGTAAGCCCCATGGGCATTACCTTAAATTGAAATAGCCCAAATCCTGTCGAGAAAGCTGTCTTTTCTTTATCGATCGGATCCATCTCAATTTGCCAATACCCTGAAGATAAGTCCAAAGTACTGAATAATGCTGACCCTGATAAAGCATCAAGGGTATCGTCTGCACGTGGTATGGGGTGAGAGTCAGTTATGGTGACAGCATTAAGCTTTCGAAAATCGACACAAAATCTGTAAGATTTGTCCTTTTCTTCACCATAACTACGGGTGCAGCCCAAGGGCTGAAGCTTTCTTCGATGATGTCCTGACTAAGAAGCTTATTGACTTGCTTTTGTATCTCTATCTTCATAGGGGGCGTTGTGCGGTAAGCACGCAACTTGATCGGAGGTACATCTTCAGTACGAATCTTGTGACATGTTAGATGAGTACGACCTGGCTGATCTGTAAATACGTCAGCGTAATCTTTCAATAGCGCCTCCACTTCGACAACTTGATCAGGACTTAAGTTGTCTTTGTCAATGTTTATAGAGGGCGCAATTTGTTGGCTATCTGATTTTTCATCAGATTTTACCCCTGCAACAACTATTTCTGTGTCGAAATCATTTTCGACATCATTTTCGACGATCGAATACTCAGCATTATCATGCGCGAGTGAAAAGAATTTCCCAACAAATTTGTTGGCTTTGAGGTCAACCGTGTGCGGGTTAGGGTTAAGAACCCTGGCTAGAATAAGTCCTTTCTGAACAGGAGATACCGATTTGGCAAAAATGAGTTGAATATCTGCGTCAGTGTGAGGTTCAAAAACTCCAGTGTAATTATCTGGTATGACGTGATGTGCAGGATACTCAAGTTTCACTGTCACGTTTTGTTGGCAACATGCAGGAATGGTTACGTTCGCAGCAACTGAAACATTGCATACGAGATCTGAGCATTTCTGATGTTTTAAAAGAGGTATAACTTCTCCACAGATGGTTACAGTTTCTTTAACGGTGTCAATGCATCCACCATTTGCAATTATGAAGTCCCAGCCCAAAACGAGGGGTCGGTTGATATTGCGGGCAACATAAAATTCGGTGGTCACAGTCTGTGTACCAATTCGAATATTTGTTGATATCGAGCCAAGTGAATCAACACTTTCTCCCGTAACGGAACGAGCAAGAAGGTATGACTTCTTGATAGGTCTCCTTTTTAAAGTTGATATCTTCTGACGAAGTTCTTCGGATATCATGCTTATGTCGGATCCCGTATCTACAAAGGCGTCAAGAGTGACGTCCTCCAAGACTATGGGTATGAAAGATAAAGGGGGCTCTTCTGAGCAGCTTACAGATGAAATGTCTAATTTTGAAATATTATCATCAATGGTCTGGGTCGGGGTTTCTTTCTTAGTTGACATATGACCCTCTATATCAACTTCTAAGCATTTCCCTGGTCATGGGATGATGACTGATGGTGACGGTCAGAAAATCGAACTTTCTGACCTCTATCGTTTGACCTTGATGGTGAAGGTCGTGGATTTCGAGGACTATTTGCCTCACTCAGGTTTCTGCTCTCCCTAGGGGGTGTTCGGTAATCCGTACGTCCTCTCTCGGGACTTCGGAAGTATCGATCCGAGTGGTTTGAACTCTGGTCACGATATCTTGACGGCGACCGCGACGAAGAATATTGTCCATCTCGCCTCGGAGAATAATAGTTTCTCCCTCTGTGAAAGTCGGAATAAGATTCGCGACGTGAAAAGTTATTTCCGTAGTCACGATGCTTATCGTGTGAATGGTCACGTGAATATCGTTCACGGCTGGACTTCTGGAGAGAAACCTCCAGTCGTTCCACTCTAGAAGATAATTCTCCTATTTTCTGTAGCAAAGTCTCATGACTTTTCTCCACTGCACCTATAATAGCGCCTGAAGAAGAATTATGGGTAGAAGAATATTGTGTCTCTGTAGTGGGTAAATTCGAAGACAAAGGATGATATTCTGCATAACTATGACCAATATTTGGCAAATTGAAAGTAGGCATAGAAGTAAAAGGTTTACCACCTGGAATATCTGAAAATGTGCCAGAAATGGCACTGGTATACACATTACTTTGAGGTGTTGTGGTGAAGTTAGTGTTATGGATCAAATTTGGTGCAAATGAAGTTTGGTTAGCATGAAAAATCTTACTCGCCTCGTTTGCGTGCTCGATTCGACAAGCAATGCGGAGAGCGTCCTCGAAAGAGTCGCCTCCTTGTTCATGTATTTTACGTTGTAAATTCGGATTTAAACCGGCAACAAATCTACGAAAACGTTCGCCTTTCTTGGCATTTTCGTCATATGAAGGAAACGCTTCCCCAACTAAACGAGCTATTTCCGCGCCATAAACTTCTAATGGTTCTCCTTGAAACCTCGGACGCGCGTTTACAAAACTTTGAAAAGAAGAAAGAAATTGTCTTCGTCCGAAAACAGTCTTCAATTTGTCTTTTACGTCACTATACTTTTCTTTGACTGAATTTGTAAACTGTCCCAGAAACTAAATGCTGCTCCAGTTAACCGAGCAGGTAAAAGTGTATGTAAATTATCTTTGGTGTATTCAGACGAGGCTTCAACTGCTACCTCTAACCTTCTACACCATTGACTAAAATCCTCACTTCCATCTCCCGAAAAGCAGGATGGTAACTCTACCCTTAGGTTTGAACTTTTTGTGTAGTATCTGGCATATTGATAAATTGCAAATGATTTAATTTCTACAGTAAAAACTGTTGAAAATTTTAATTGAATTTTGAAATACGTTTTTTTAATATATACTAGGCTTTGTAAGGCTAACACGAAACTATTCCGTCAAAATACAAAAAATAGCAAAATAGATATCAGATAATCAAATACTCAAACGTGAATTATAAAATAAATGAAAATTTCACTTACTCTCTCAAGTTATTAAATAGTATATCCAAAATGATACATATCCAATATAATACAACATGCATGGATTTTCAAAATAATTAAGTATAATACGCATGCGACCAACATCTACGTGTGGGCCCTATTTCTAAAGTCTTTGTCTCAACATATAAACTTAGTGTTCGTGTTGAGTATCACAAATAAATATATGAATATAATTTGATTAAGCAATAAAATTGCATAATCACTTCTTGAACATATCAGCATTGCAGAATAAATCACAAACTTGAAATATGATGAAGTCCGTCACTTAAATTCTGTAACTTTGATATCCGAATATATTTTCAATTGATTAACCAGAATCGATATCAAAGATTTTCACACATAACCAATTATATTGAAATAATTTCCAACTTCAAAATTCGAGGAGCTTCGTCTGCAAATTTGTCTTAAATCAGCAACATTGATAAATATTTGCACGTAAAAACTTCCCAATAAATTCCTCAGGAATCACTCCTATAGCGAATAGCTGAATTCTTTATACGTCTTCCTTTTTAATAATAGTATAATCGTTGCAGCTTCTCCGGTTTTGCGGTATTTCCAATCTACGATGATTTATTACGGTTTCTCCAATTTTCGATATGCTGTCAACATTTATTTTCCAATTGTCGACACACCGTCCAATATCCGAATTTTTGGATTCTGATACTCCTACGTTATTTTCCAATCTTACTCAACAGCTCAACATTGAAGTTTACTTTTATATTAATTGGACAAATAAGTTAATGTAATCATTCTGGAACATAAAGATGTCATGGGTGTTGGTTGAAATCGTCATACGAGAACATCAAGTACATTACAATACTCCAAAATGGCGTCTATAACGGATAACGATTGTCAAATAATTCTATCAACTCATGGAACCTTATAATATATAATATATATATGACGGAAGTACACAGAACAGGATACCAAATGTGAATGTTAAATTCAAATATGCGATATCACCACAGAGAAAACCTTTTGCTGAGATCGTAGGTATTTCTCAAACATATTAGCACGTCAGAGCGGGCAGGCGGTAAATATTTGGCATGAAGTTGTCGATTCGGCAGCAAACAGTTATTTGACGACTCGATTGATTCGTTTGGTAAATTGCTCAACACTATATCAAAATCAGGAACATGACATTTTGAAGTTCAAACAGTCCCACGCAATTCAATATTGTTGTAAGCAACTTACAGTTTTCTCTCCAAAATTCGAACAACTTAAATTGCAATTAATTTCTTCATGCCTTCGTCTGTTTTTCCTGGACCTATTGGCCACAGACACCGCTGCTACCACTTATAAGAAAACGAAATATACGCCTCTTAAGATTCACTTCTTTATTGCTTGGATGGCGTGGGGTAACTGCCCAACATCTTATTAAACATAGATAACGAAAACTCTTCATAAAAGCATTAACAAAAGGAGTGTGTGGTAACAAAGAGAATAAGCCTAGTTGAAATTCCTAACTACAGAACTGAAGTATGATAAAGAATGCTGTTAGAAAGCTGGTATGTAAATAAACTAGAACTCCGCTTAACTGAAAACCCTTGACCTTAAAACTTAAGACCAATCAAATACAAGAATAAAGTTAGTTTTATAACTTTCTAGATAAATTAAATAATCACTCTTACATAATTTAGCTTCTGTCTTTTTTTAGCTCAACTAAGGGTTTTGAGCATAGCCATTCGCAAGCCAAAATCCAGATTTTCGTTCAGTTACGTTCAGATTTTTGCAGCGTTTATCCAATTCTAAGCGTTTATTCGACATTTTGCTGCGTTGTCATGTTTGCCTTACATGTATCGATCCATGCGTAGTTTTAAAGCCAAATCTCACCCCAAAAAAATCCAGAAATCGGTTTTCGCTGGGTGCCATCCGCATGAATTTAGCATATAAATAGGACTCGGAAGGGCCAGCGAACATATTCGGAGTATTGAGAACGCTGTTTTCATGTGCCAATTGGATTATAATATCCCGTTTGGGATTTGTCCCATACTGTAGCCAAATTGTGGTATCACTCGTAGTTGATAGGTCATTTGGGCTATAACATGCGTTTCAAAACTAAAGTTTTAAAACTAGAATTGCCTTAATGTGCTATATGTCCACAATAATGCAATTGGATAACACAGGCTATACAATTTCAGTGCCTTTAATATCACCAGAGTGTTAATAACCAGGGAACTTAAAGTGACAGCTCGCTGCAGTAATTCTATCTGGTTCTTAGCAACAGCACAATAAGCAGATAAGTGCGTACAGTTTTGTTTGCGTACAGGAAAGTCTTACAACTGAATGATCCGAAAATAGGGTACATGTGATAGGTTTCTTAAAGGATTACTTCAGGTGTCAAGTAAGTCCATCTTAAATGAAACAGAACTTCAAAACAGATCTGATTAGCTATATTTCGTGTAATGATTGCCACTTGAAAGTGTATTTGTGTGATACTAGCATTAATTAATTGTGATTCATTAATTGCAATAACTAATTAATTGTTTGCTCAAAAGATGACTAATATATTAGCGGGATTTGCCTACCGAAAGTGGGGGAAAGTTAAAAGTGTGTGCGTGTGTGTGTAGAGGGGGGAGGGGGTTGGGGGATTACAAAATCACGCTAAAATACATTACATCACCATAGAAAAGTATCCAGTTGGACAAAAAGTGAGGGAGGGGAGAGTACCCCTTTGCTCCCATCAAATCCCGCCTATGCTTAAACCACAGTATAACCCAGATAGCACAATTCGGTTGAGCCATGGCAGTTTACGTTGGGTTTTCGTTGTTAAAATGTAACTTTTTGGTTGGGTGCTTTATGCGGAAGGCCGCCACGTTAATGTTAGCATAGGCCTACCATTGGTTAAAGAACGTTGGTCCAGCGTTGGGCCAACGTTGGCCCAACGTTTAGTGTGCTATCATTACATGCATTGTGCCGTATCTCATTTACATTACATGCATTGTGCCGTATCTCAATTACATTACATGCATTGTGCCGTATCTCAATTACATTACATGCATTGTGCCGTATCTCATTTGGTGTCACGGTATGAAACTTGCGACAGTAACGAAAAAATGGAATGCATGCCATATTCACATTTCTACAAGATAATGTTTAATTTGAATAAACGTCCCTTAAATGTTTATACAAGTATATAAAAGTGATAAATTGTATGAGATTATAATTTGCATTAATGTTCCATCGCCATGCAAATTTTTCACTTCAGCCTAAAAAAAAAAAAAAAACTCCGGGGAACTACCCTCATCCGAGAGATTTGAGATAGTAGGTATACTTTTCAGTACAGATCACGAAATACAATCCCAAATGAGTCACGTTCTGGTACAAAAAGGACCCCGAACTTGATACTCTTATCATGTACGATCTTTAAAATAACACATATTTGAAAATATGATACATAATATAGAATGCATCATGTCGCATCTAGATATGTTCTTCGTTAGTGTATTTCTATTTTAAGATATATGGACAGTTTGCAACATCTTGAGCTTCAGAAGAAAATAAACCATGAGAATAGCAAAACTGTCATCAAAATCGCTTAAAAATGGACCATTTAACATCATTTGAATTTTAGAGCCTAATTGTAATAAATCATCCAAATTTTATTGTAATTTTGTGACACCCACACAAGAAATCCCATGAATTTCCTTATCTTAACATATTGTTCTTAACTATTGTTAGATTGTTCTTAACCACTGTTCTTTGAATGGGATTAGTTGAAATGACAAGGAGATTTCCATACCTTCTATTAACAGATCAAATATCAGCAGATCAGCAGGAGAAAAAAGTCTAATGGTTTTCAGTGACTGAAATTTAGGACAGAATAAAAAATAATGCATTACAGATCTTGAGCCGTCTTCATTTCATGCACCACAACTAGGAATGCGGAACAAATTTTGAAGGGTGAATCAGTAAATGCCGAAATTAAAAGGCGCCTAAACCCTGCACACTAACTCCTAACTATAATTGGTACATATAGTGTTAGACAGGCGAATATGAAGGATCAGCTCTTGGTGAGAGGAGGAAGGAAGGGGTTAAGGGGGGGGGGGAGGCACAAGTATCACTGACGTCACTGCTTATTTAAAAATCTCCTTCAATTTGGGGAAAATTTTCTTCTTCTTCACGTGGCACGAAGGTCATTAAAAAAATTAATGTTTTGCTTCCTTTTTATTTTACATGAAAACTTTTGAAAAAAAAGCCAAAGATGTGCCAAATGAGATTTTTTTGTAGTCAAATAAGTGTTTGCGCCCAAAAAAGCCTTAAAAAAGCCTAAAAAAGCCAAATTATCAGTTAAAAAGGCCAATTTAGCCAAATAACATGTTTTTTGTTTTGTTTTTTTGCGGTCAAACAAGTTTTAAGACGCCGCTTTTTTCAAGATGCTGCTTTTTTGCAAGATTGACTTTAAAATATCCTGAAAAGTCAATAAACCAAACCTTATACCTTATACCAATCGGCTATTTAAAGCCCTTTCGGCCTTCCTTCCATGGACGCACCAAGAAACTACTACACGTGTACACTACAGTTCTTTGGACGCACAACGTACAAGTTTTACCTGAATGGGAATACACTTTGGGCTCTATATTGTATATAGCCAGCCTGTCAATGAATTGATGAATACACAATTTTGTATTCGAAAATGTATAATGCACTCGTTAACTTTGCACGCAATCCTTAGCTGCTTAGTAAATGTGAAAAATTTGATAACCAAAGTATTTGTTCTGTTTTGATGGTAAAAAAGACCACTGAATGAAAAACTTTCGTATTCATTTCCTTGTTTGACTTTAAAGGCAGTGTCTTTGTTCTTCTGTTCGAAGTTTGCGTTAAGTTTTATGCCCCCTGAAGCTGAAATTACACGTCTTTTTGCGGGCGACCATTCTGTAAAGTTGTTTCTTTAAGATTTTGTCACATTTTATGCTTTCATATTTGTGTAGGCCTACATGTGCGTCATTCCCGCCTTTTGCTACTAAACATAGGTTAGTTGGATTGTATTGAAAGCTTTGCAATTGATAGATTGTAACAGGTTAATAAGCCTGAACAATTAAAGTTAGTTTGTACATCAACATGGTGTGTAAACAAAAATAGTATACTGCGGGTATACAGATATAGAATAGGATCGTTGAATTGATGATTACTAAAAGGTCAGTCTCCATGCAGCTCTACGTTACAAAATTTCTTAATTTAAGGAACAAGAAGGTATTTTAGCCCCGGCCCGGCCCCCTCCTGGACCTCTTTTGATTAATACCTTTTTTTTTGTATTTTTCATGTTTCTGAGTTACGGTTGTAATTTTCTCAGTAAGCAAGCGTAACTTAAAGGAGGGGTGTGTGTGTGGAAGGGGAGAAAGGGGAAGGGGGGGGGGGGGGGTGAGGGGAAACATCACCTGGAAAAATTCCAAGGGCAATTCCAGTTTTGACTTTCGTCGGGCAAAAAGATGGTATTGAAGAGAAATGGCAGGAATATTCTTCAGAGCTTCCCCCTTGGGCCCATACCAGGGCTCCGCCCATGCATGGTGACCCAAATGCTTATCTGAGTAGAATTTTAACAAATGTCTTTACAATTGTCTTCTTTTCATAAGTTACACCCGCAGCGCTCGAAATCAAAAGAAAATCCCGGTCATGCACAAGTGGAAAAATTACACTGGCAGACTAGTAAATTTAGTTCCATCACTGACGTTGCTGCTAATCGGAAAATCTCCTTCATTTTTCGAGTCATTTTCTTTATTTTTCGGGGAATTGGGAATTTCGGTGATGATTGTTTGCCAATCAGAGGAATTTGGGGCAGTTTTCGGGAAATTTCTTTATTTTAGGTCATTATCTTCGATTTTGAGGAAATTTTTGTCAATTTTCTGGAAATTTAAATTTGACCAAAATTTTAGATAATCTGACCAAATTCTTTTTTTTAATTCATTTTCGGGAAATTTTCATTTTAGGGAAATTTCGTTCATTTTCTTGCACTTTCCTTAAAATTTCGGTGAACTGTTTGCCAATTTTAAGGAAATTTTATTAATTTTTTTTGTGGAAAATTTCCTGAATTTTTAATATTTAGGCAATGTTCTTCAATTTTGAGGAAAGTTTTCAAATTGTCAATTTTCTTTCATTTTGGGAAAATTTGTTGACAAATTTAACCAAAATTTATACAATTTGACAATATTTTCCTACACTGCAATTGTACCGATTGTTTCAATTGGCGGGAAGGTGAAACCTTCTTAGGCCATATTATTAATAGTTTTTTTTTATTTTTGCACGGCAAAAAAGTGGTGGATAAAGCGCCCCCCATCCCCGCCCATAACCTTGCGGTCCCTGCCAACTGAATATAAAATATTTACCTGTCCATACATACATACATATAAGGCATTTATAAAGCGCCACTACATCAAGAACGCAGCGCATATGGAGAAATATAATAACAACAAAGTACAAATAAAGCATAACATGATATGAAAATACAGTGGTAGAGAAAAACATAATTAGATTGGATACAAATAATACTTCAAACACTTTTCGAATTTGCCTAAAGAGTCAGATTCTTTGATGGAAACTGTGAGTGCATTCCAGTTTTGTGGAGCAAAATGAGAAAAGGTACGATTTGATGCAGACTTGAGCAGCTTAAAAGAGTTCGGTTCCATGAGGCGAGTTACGTCAAGTGATGAGCGAAGGTTTGAGCGTGAGGGCTGGTGGGAAGAAAGGCAGGATGATTGGTAAGCAGGTGATGTACCATGAAGGCATTTATACACATAGACCAAGATCTTAAAAGTTATCCTCTCCCTGACTGGGAGCCAGTGCAGTTCCTTAAGGTAAGGTGTAGCATGATCTCCATGTGCCTAAGTTTAGATAATCATTATAAGGCTGTAAGGTATTGGAGAATTTCCACTTACCAAGGGTCCCCTATACGGAAAAATCCAAAGTCCTGGTTAGATAGTGAGAGCAAAAGACTCGACAATCCCTGTTCAGAGCCCAATAGTAATTTGAAGCATAGTGACTATAATGAATAATCTCATAGCCTATTGTATAAAATAATGCATAGGCCCTTTTATGGAAAAGGCCCGGGGCTCGTTAGATCTATACTTAAATGGAACACTATTGTTGCATACACTTGTAAGTACTTTCACTATCGCCGAAATATTAACAGGGTGTCGAGTGAAGTATCAACGTTGGTTAGTTTCGTGATAGAGATTTAAGAATAATAGCAACAATAACTAAAGATTTAAACTCAATTAACTTTCGAACAAAATTACAACAAAGGCATTACGAGAAGAAGAAAAACATTAATACTATTTTCCGGACCATTGGGTTGGATAATCTAATGTGGGCGTAAAAAGTGTTTTTAGCTTTACATCCCTTTAAGGAATTTTGAGCTTAAGCAATACTGCGCAAAATTCATATTTTCGTTTGGATAGGAGTGGAATTTTTGCAGCGTTTATCATATTCTGAGCGTTTCTTCGATAAATTACTGTGTTGTCTTGCTTGCCTTAAAGGAGCACTAGACCGAAAAGTAAGGGTCGTCGTTTTTCCGAATTTCACAGATATATTATCCACAACAGATTGATAAACTGCATGCCTCCATAGTCCACATGCGACGCCGAGGCAAAGGTCACTTAAATATTCTTATTATCCAGAAAATTGCTATACCGTTGCGTGGTAGATAAGCTTTTTTTTTTTTTTAAATACGCCCTCACTTTCGGTCTAGTGCCTCTTTAAATAGATCGATCCGTCGATGCAATTGCAGTCTGTATTGGTACGTAGTTTTAACGTATTTTGCATTTGAAATCTCACCAAAAATGACTATAAAAAAAAAATCGGTTTTTGCTCGGCGCGATCCGAATGAATTTAGCATATATAGTAACATTGACTCGGTGTTTGGTACCGAACATTTCCGATGGGAAGAAAACTCTGCTTTCATTAGCTCGAACCTTGAAATACAGTCTGACACATGTGCTCATTGGGCTTGGGATCTGTCCCACAGTACAGCCAAATTGGGGTATTGCATTTGCTGCTGAGAACTCGTTTGGGCTATAATTTGGGTTTAAAAACTATTAAAAAGCTCAAGAATGGCTACAGTAGCCTGAGTAGACTATCCTACTCATGTAACACAATTGAATAACTCGGGTTATACAATCATTAATGTGTAAATAACTAAATAACTCACTTATGAAAACATCCTTTCAAATCCAAATGAGTCCTCTGTTACAGGTTACACACATGACCTGGCCCTGTAGTAACCCTATCCTCAATAATTTGGCTCTTCACAATAAGTTCGTTTGTTTGCATACAGATATAAAAGACTAATACCTGTGGTGGGTATCTTAAAGGATTAGTTCAGGGATCAGCTAAGTCTATCTTATATGAAAGAGGGCTTCAAGAGAAATTAATTTAATAAATGTTTTTACTTATATTTTGTTCTAATGATTGCCACCTGGAAGTGTATTTGTGGGATGCTATTATTGATTAATTGTGATTCATTAATTGCGATAATCAATTATTTGCTCAGAATGGCTAAAATATTAGCAATATTAGGAAAATATGCCATAAGTTAAAATCATATTTTGTTGCAAGAATGTAAAAATCCGTCTTGAGTTTATACAACAGTATGATTTCAATTTCCCTCACAGGAAAACATCGTTATTAAAATTTGCATCATATTGCTGTTGAGGCTTAAGTTGTTTAGGCTGACATGACAAAACAGTTTTCACATATTCAAACGATATTAAAGTTCCGATTCGCAGTGGGTTAATTACAGAACTAGAGGTTTTTGGCCTCTGCAACGATGTCGGAACCACTGCGGCAAAGGGACACTGCCCCTGGCCCTATTGTACGGGAGGGGGGGGGGGAGAAGGTGCCCTTTTGAAATTGTGCGGACGGGGGGAAGGGGGTGACCTTTTGAATGATAAGGGCGAAGTCGGAACGGTCAGAAGTCACCCTTTTGACACTTATATATAATTATTATAGGTCATTCTTGAAGCTTGAAAATAAATAGAAATCCACTCACTCACAAATACTACATAATACTTAGAGGTTGTTACATACATTTAGTATTTGTTTAATACAATTACAATTAAAGCATGTCATTTACCAGGAGCACCGACACCGTGGTGGGAAGGGCATGCCCCCAATAATGTTCTAAGCAGCAAATTTCAAAGGAATCCTTTTACCTATTCGCCCGATGGGTAATTGTCAACATTGGTACTGGCTCCCCAATCTCAAACCCATAGGCGGAATTAACCTACCGAAAGATACATATACATATACACACACACACACACACACACACACACACATACACACGCATATATATATATATATACATATATGTATGTATATATATATATATATATATATATATATATATATATATATATATATATATATATATATATATATATATATATATATATATATATATATATACACACATATACATATATATATATATATATATATACATATATATATATATATATATATATATATATATATATATATATATATATATATATATATATATATATATATATATATATATATATATATATATATATATATATATATATATATATATATATACACACATATATATATATATATATATATATATATATATATATATATATATATATATAAATATATATATATATATATATATATATATATATATATATATATATATATATATATATATATATACATATATATATATATATATATATATATATATATATATATATATATATATATATATATATATATATATATATATATATATATATATATATATATATATATATATATATATATATATATATATATATATATATATATATATATATATATACACATATATACACATATATACATATACATACTTATACATACATATACATATACAACAAAAGTATGAGGAGTAAAGTGAAGTATGTGATCCGTATGATCACACGAGTCCCTTATTTTTTTCTCTTAACTTACTCAAGTAACAAGACCTTATTAAGTATTGCTTCAGTTGTGTTTAGATGTATTAACAATAATATATCTCACAAGTTTAAAACTTTTTACGCCCAAAATAACCAGATTCACAGCTGCAATACCCAACAACGAAATGAATTTCACTCTTTTCCCTGCAATAGTAACAATGCATGCCCAAAAGAGCTTAAGAAATCAATCAGTAAATGTCTGGAATTCCCTGCAATTACATGATGAAACATTTCGTTCGATATCCGATTTTAAAGTATTTTTTTAAATGTACTTCATAAGCACATATTAACTTATTCTTTTTCCTTATTAGGGTTGTGTAACTGATGTGGGGTTGGGGTGAATGTGAGTTCGGCGGGGCAGTGGGGCTATAGAGCCTCCTAAGTTAGTTTAACATCCTCTATAACCAGGGAAGTGATTGTCACATTCAGCTCGTTAGAGTTTTTGCAGTAACTCCCTATCCCAACTTGCATATTTCAGTCATTTATTATATCAATTGTCATTGATCAGTTGATTAGCATCTTCATTGGAAATATTTCTTTTTGAGAACTTTTGATATAATTTATTATATATGACTGTTAATCTATCTTTACTTTTATGCATATTCTTTATTATTAATTATTTTGTGATTTTCCTGTTATTTAATGATATGTAATGTCAAGTTGTGGATGAACAAATAAATGATATGAAAATGAAAATAAATTAAATGTGTGTTTTGCGAAGAAACAAAAACAGGTATAACCCTAATTTCCTCTTGAATACCATGCTTTTTCCCGACAAATAGTCAAAATTGGAATTGACCAGCGATTTTTTTTCTAGAGTTGGGGCCTTGTTTCCTACACATACTGTTTGAGGCATAGGCGGGGGAAAGAGGGGGAGGGGGGTTGGTAAGGGGCATCTAACTTGTCCCACCCCCTCTTTTTTCCAAATGTTTACTTTTGTATGGTGATATTTTGTATTGTAGCGTGATTTTGTTTCCTCCCCCCCTCCCGTCCCCTTCCACACACTTTTGACTTTTTCCCCCACTTTCGGTTAGCAAATCCTGTCTCCTTTGAGATTAGGGAAGCCTTTTGGCAAATCCTGTCTCCTTTGAGATTAGGAAGCCAGGACGAATGTGTTGGCAATTGACCACCGGGCCATTAGGTGAAAGTCATAAGGCGAGGACGTACCGTAAAATGTGTGGGAGAGGTTGAAAACCTCCCCCTAATTGGTGAAAGATTAAAAATAAAATACTGGTTTGAAAAGAAACAAATGCTGCCATAATATGCTTGGCTTCAGATGTACATATTGAAGAAAAAACATTGTCAGAAGATCTGACCAAGCTGGGATCATACTCTTTTAATTTCTTTCCTCCAGGGCCCGGTGAATCAGGCTGAATCAAAGCAACTCCTTTTTCATATATATCAGTATACAGGTATATCAGTCCCGATATCAGTAAATGCATTGGATGGTTCACTGTTTGAAAGTGTCATGGGAAATATTAAACAAAATTTACAAAATTTATCGATAATTTATTCTTATAATTTAATATTGTTTAAATTAGACAGTTAAAACATAATTTGACATTGGTGTCAATAATTTTAATCGTTTGGCAAATCCTTATTTTCCCAGCTCGTGCAGGTAAATATCTTTGGATGGATTAAAACTAGATCAGCTAATGAGAGAAGATAACACGTGATATGTTCAAATTGTTTTCATATGCCCGTCCAGAATTTTTAGGGGTGGAGTCAAAAGTGTTTTGTTTTTGTTTGGAGGGGGGTCACAATATCATAATAAGATGCAAAATAAATCACCATACAACAGTATACATTTTGGAAAAAAGTGGAAGTTGGGCAAGTGTTCCTTGCACCCCAAATCCAGCTTACGCTTAACCCATAGGCCTATGTGTAGGAACCGGAGACCAGGGGGAGTTCCCTCACTTTTCCAAAAACTGACAAGTTTCCCTTTTAAAAAAAAGATAAAAAGTGTCCCTCAATTACTCTACCCCCCCCCCCCTCCCCATTTCCCCACCCATTGCCCGATTTCCTTCGAAAGCCCCTGGCCATGGCCCCTATCCCTCGGATCCTATCACCACTGTATTATTCTTTCAAACATTGCCATATTATCAATTTTATGCAAATCGAGGGACGGGACATCGAGGCCCGGTTTGTTTCAAAATTTTTGCTTGTTTCCACCTGCCGAATATCTTGTTCAGAGTTTGTATTTTTTTTAATATTAAATTATTAGCCTTTTAATTCATTCCCAAACTTTCTTCAAAGAGAACTTATTCCATCATCTCGTGGACGTGCTGTGCACATGTACATTAAAAAGTTCGTTTCAATTTAACTGTCAAGAAACTTTACTGAACAGAAACATATGCGTATGTTTAAACACTGATTTACTGATTCGTGAACCGCGCAAGAAAGTGTAGGCCAAAAAATTTGTAATAATTTGGAACAAAAACATTCAATATTGGTTATTTCTTACTGATTTTTAATGCGGCCTTAGGATCGTAATGAGTCCAGTGGTGAAGCACCCGGTGTTTTGATAACGAAAATGGCCTAAAATTGTACAAAAACGAAACAAACAATGAGAAAAGGACATTTTTAAACTGGTAAATATAGCGTTGAAATTAACTGAGATAAGCATTTGGGTTAATATTCCTACAAAGGCAGAGAAACAATTTCACGTGAAAATTGAGAAAAATTGTGGGTACAGAGGGAGGGCGAAGTCCTGTTAGGGATCCAGAGGCGAAAGTTCTATAAATGTCTTTTTGTTGATGTCCCGAAAAAGGCTTAAAATCGAAAAACTTACAAAATTCAATGGCACAATGCTCCAAGTCTCAGAGGGTCCCTCCCCGTATGACCATCTTTTCATAAATCTGACACTTTAGCATACATGGGTGCTCTCAGTCGCTTGATGGTACGGCCCCCTAAGACATCCCAGTTAGACTCTGGTCAAGGAAGTCAAACGAAAATCAACGCGATAGTGACTGATGGCAAGTGGAGTGAAACAAATCTCAGTCTTCTTCTTTCCATCATGTCCAAGTCGTACTTCGAAAGCCATTTTGAATTTTGCACCCATGCAGGCTACATTTCAGAAAATGTGCAACTAAAAATAAAGGATTAGTCCAATTGTGAAGCAAGTCTTATCTTATATGACGGCGAACTTTAGGCCTAACCATGGAGTTGCGATTTGGCCTAACTGCCTAATCGAAACAAAGTGGTGAAGAAGCTACTGTATCAAATTGATAAGATTTGATACGGTGCATTACAATTTCCATAGAGCGCCACCTTTTTTTTTGTGCCCTTGCCATTACTCGATACATGATAGATAAGCCAGATATTTTTTTGAACGAAGTTTGATCTCAAAATCTGTTTGATTTGGAGTGTTACGTGGAGGAACGGTGAGACATTTTGTTAAATATTGATATCTTTACATAATGACACGTAGGATTGGGTGAAAATGTAATCATTCTTCTCAATGCATCAGACTTTGCTCTCATGTTATTATCTTTTATCGGTGCACAGTGTGTAGAGCTTCGGCATAGCTAGAATTATTTACCGATTTACTTGGGGTTTTCATGTCAATATTTTAGATGATTTCCACTGAGACATGGGGTGATTATGTATTAATTTGCTGCCCAGGTCCTTTGTGATGATATTATTTGAATATAAGTGGTTGACAACTCTAATTGGGGACTTTATAGTGTTGTAATGATCAGGCTTCCCTTTGTTATTGAAGTATAAGGTAATAGTTTTCGCACAATTGCCCAGTGTATTAACCCATGCTAGTTTTCCCATGACTGAGGGCGGCGTTGCTGAATTATTGCATGAAAGTCCTCGTCAATTATTTTCAGGGATGAGGGGGCTATTTCAGTATTTTTGTATTCTTCAAGTGAATTTGATATATCTGTCATTCTCAATCTGTTTAAGAAGGTGAGTTAAAGGGATGTGCCTATAGTGGTATCACCTTTCTTTGATGGTACTGAAGTTTGTTGGATACCAACTTTAATCATTTGGCTGAAATGAGTTACAGCTGTCTTTTAGACATCAGTTTTGACCATCTGTTATTATCATGATTTTTATGAGTGTTTACATTGTTGTATATCCACAGTGTTTTTACGGTATGGTACATGAAGAACAGAAATAAATTGACCAGCCAGTAAAGCACCTCCAATGCCCTTTTTATAACTAACTTGAAGGGAAGGTTGGCTAAGGACAAGGAATATGCTGCACAGTATAATGCTTTCATGGACAAGATATTAGTTGAAGGACAAGCTGAGAAGGTTCCCAAAGAAGAAGCATCATCAACCATGTGGTATATACCACATCACGGGTATACCATCCACGAAAACCTAACAAGCTGAGGGTCGCCCTAGACTGTGCGTCAAGATATCAAGGTGTGTCCTTGAATGAAATGCTCCTTCAAGGCCCCAACTTAACCAATAGTCTTATTGGTGTTCTACTTCGATTCAGGAAGGAAGCCGTAGCAGTGGTATGCGATATTGAAGGAATGTTTTACCAAGTCCTTGTCTCTCCAGAACATCGTAACTATTTACGCTATCTGTGGTGGGAGAATGGTGATACAAGTGGAGAACCACAGGACTACCGCATGAAGGCGTTTTGCCGGAGCAACATCATCTCCCCGGTGTGCAAATTATGCGCTGAAGAAAACGGCAGAATTGTATGAAGCAGAATTTGGTTCTGATTGTGGCAACTTTGTAAGAAAGGGGTTCTATGTTGACGATGGCCTAGTGTCAGTACCCACTTCAGGTGAAGCAGTGAGTCTTGCTAGCAGGACGATTGAAATGCTCAATAAGGGAGGCTTTCGTCTTCACAAAATAGTGTCGAACAGGAAGGAGGTCCTCAAGGCATTGCCAGAAGAAGCGATTTCAACTGACTGTGGAGTTCTAGATTTGCGACTCCCAACTGAGAGAACTCTTGGTATCCTGTGGAATGCAGCAGATGATCAGTTCACCTTTGAAGCAGCTATGAAGGAAAGACCATCGACAAGGAGAGGTATACTCTCAACAGTAAGTGCGATCTTTGACCCCTTGGGATTCTTGGGACCATATGTGCTCAAGGGTAAGAGAATTTTGCAGAAGTTATGCAGTAATGGAAGTGGCTGGGATGATCAAATTGAGGTCAGCATCCTAAAGGAATGGGAAGAATGGAAGAAACAGTTGGTGTTTCTAAGGGAGATACACATAGAAAGGTGTTACAGACCCAATGACGAAACAAACAGTGCAAATATTGCATCTGTAGAACTTCACCATTTCAGCGACGCCAGCGAGAAGGGATATGGGCAATGTTCCTACCTGAGAGTTCTTGATGATCAAGGTAGGATAAAGGTGACACTTTTGATGAGCAAATGTTGAGTTTCTCCCTCCAAGGTGACAACGATACCACGACTGGAGCTTGCAGCTGCCACTGTTTCTGTCAAGATTGCCACTATTTTGCGCAGTGAGCTTCAGTACAAGGAGTTCTCAGAGCACTTCTGGACGGATAGTAAGGTTGTGCTGGGATACATAAACAACGATGCCCGAAGATTCCGCGACATTTGTGGCTAACCGCGTACAGATGATCAGAAATGCTAGTAAGCCTGAACAATGGCATTATGTGACGACACATGACAATCCAGCTGACGTTGCATCAAGAGGATTGATGCTGCAAGTTTGAGCCAATGTAATCTATGGTGGAATGGCCCTGAATTCCTGAGCTTGCCGGAGTATGACATTATCCCACCAGTGCTTGATCCAATTATAGATGATGTAGAAGTCAAGGTAGCCAGAGTGTATACCACAAGGGTCCAGACCCAGTTTGTATCAGAATTCCTGTCAAGGATGTCATCCTGGAACAAGGCAAGGCGTGTTCTTGCAAGATGTCTAGTATTTATAGCCAAATTAAGAGGATCAACTAATACAGGAGCTATAACTGTGGAAGATCTTGTGAAGGCTGAAGGGTAATGATTAAGTCAGTTCAGCAGGATGAATTCAATGACATGACTAGACTTGAGAAGTTGAACCGCTGGTAGATGAGAATGGTTTACTTCGTAGGTGGCAGATTGAAGAAGTCTAGACTACCAAAGGAATTAAAACATCCTTTGATCATACCAGCCAAGGGAGACCTGACCAGATTGATAGTGGGCCATTTCATGATCAAGTTCAACACCAGGGCCGCTGGATTTACTCTCAATGCTGTCAGACAAGCCGGTATTGGCTTATTGGTGGAGTATCAAGTGTAGTTAGGTACATCCACAACTGTGTTATATGCAGACGGATGAGGAGAAATCCTGAACATCAGCAAATGTCGGACCTGCCAATTGACGTATAGAACCAGCTCCCCTTTTCTATACAGTGGTGTAGATTGCTTTGGCCCTTTTGTTACAAAAGAATGGCAGAAAAGAAGAAAAAGGTATGGGGTGCTATTTACCTGTATGGTGAGTCGGCGTTCATCTGGAAGTTGCCTCAGATCTAAGTACAGATTCATTTCTCAACGCCTTTAGACGATTCATATGCAGAAGAGGAGCTGTTCGGCAGTTGAGGTCTGATCAAGGATCAAATTTTGTCGGAGCAAAGGGTGAACTGAAGGAAGCACTTGCTGAAATGGACGGTGACATGGCAAAAAACGAAATGATGAAGTTCAATTGTGATTGGATATTTAATACACCAACTGCCAGTCACCATGGAGGAACATGGGAGAGGATGATAAGAACCACCAGAAGCATTCTTAGCAACTTGTTGTTCCAGCACAAGGGACTCCTAAGTGACGAAATGTTACACACATTCATGAGTGAAGCAGAAGCAATTGTCAACAGTCGACCTCTGACGACAACAAGTGAGGAATCTCAAGAAGCGTTAACACCAGCTCACTTGCTCACTATGAAAAATAGTGTTATTTCACCACCACCTGGCAAGTTCGTGCACAATGACAAATTCAGTCGGAGATTGTGGCGCAGAGTTCAGTACCTTTCAGAGGAATTTTGGTGTAGGTGGAAAAAAGAGTATGTCTCCAACTTACAGTCAAGACAAAAATGGTTGCATAAACGACGGAATCTTCAAGAAGGTGATATAGTCCTGCTATATGAGGAAGGAGTATCACGAATGATTGGGAGATGGGTAAAGTCATGAAGGCGATTCCAGTGATGATGGGCTCGTCGGAAGGTGTCTGTTCTTGTTGGCCGGAGAAATACAGTTTTGGATAGACCTGTGACTAAATTGGTTCTACTAGTTCCTGTGCAGGAAAATTAAATGGTTAACTCTCATTTGGATAATGCAAGTTTGATTTGAAAGGATTCTACCTTTGAGTGATTGTTTGTTTGAAATCTACCACTTAAGTTGGGCCAGAATGACGCCCAGTTGACTGGAGGGTAGTCCACCCCTGTGATGGTCAAATTTACATACTATTAAGGAAAATATTAACATTTGTTGAGAGGCTATATTGAAGTAATTTAAGTCAATAAAGCCCATGCTATTTATAGCTTGATGGTACTTAGAGGCTGACATAACACTGTCTGGATATTGCTGCGGTTCAATCCCCAAAGAGCCACAAAAGGGATATTTATGAACATAAACATTAACATTTGAAGGTTTGAAGTGAACTTGAAGATTGTGTACATAAGTTAAGGTTTAGGTCATTTCACTTGTATGATGTGTGCTCAGTGTGAAGCATTTGAGTACGTAAGGTCACATATAGGATTAGGTTATTTAGTACTGTATGGTTATATGATATAATAAATTTTCCTGAAAATTTAAGGGAGCCATGTATCAAATTGATAAGATTTGATACGGTGCATTACAATTTCCATAGAGCGCCACCTTTTTTTTTGTGCCCTTGCCATTACTCGATACATGATAGATAAGCCAGATATTTTTTTGAACGAAGTTTGATCTCAAAATCTGTTTGATTTGGAGTGTTACGTGGAGGAACGGTGAGACATTTTGTTAAATATTGATATCTTTACATAATGACACGTAGGATTGGGTGAAAAATGTAATCATTCTTCTCAATGCATCAGACTTTGCTCTCATGTTATTATCTTTTATCGGTGCACAGTGTGTAGAGCTTCGGCATAGCTAGAATTATTTACCGATTTACTTGGGGTTTTTATGTCAATATTTTAGATGATTTCCACTGAGACATGGGGTGATTATGTATTAATTTGCTGCCCAGGTCCTTTGTGATGATATTATTTGAATGTAAGTGGTTGACAACTCTAATTGGGGACTTTATAGTGTTGTAATGATCAGGCTTCCCTTTGTTATTGAAGTATAAGGTAATAGTTTTCGACAATTGCCCAGTGTATTAACCCACGCAATCTGTCATTCTCAATCTGTTTAAGAAGGGCGTATCTTATTCCGTTAAGATACCAACTTTAATCAAGATATTCCAGTTTAATATCTGTTATTATCATGAAATGACATTGTTGACCGTGTTTCACATGAAGAACAGAAATAAATTGAAAGTCTACTTTTTTTAACTAAGAGGTTGGCGAAACACACCCCCGAATCAAACTTTCTTAACAATTATCAATCTATTTTTAAGAAAATGTATTCAACGTTTTTACTATTGCAATTATTTTCCCCAAATATCTTCTGGTGGTAAATTATAATTACCCTCACTAGATTTTGTTTTTCTCCTTTCCTAGCAATGGTTTTAATTTTTAAGCCACAAACTTGCAGGAGAATTAAGATAGAATACGCAAAGATTGTGAGGGCTCTGAAGATGTGATTTTACAACTATTCTTATTTCAGTCGTTTTACACAAATAATGCAGAGTGTTGTTTCTTTCGAGGTCCTTTATTATATAATATAGACTTGCTTGACCAGCGAACTAATCCTTTGTCAATGTCATCCTCAACATGCATTGAGCCTTACTGTACATTTACACGTATTCTCTATTTATTTCCAGGTAATGTCTACACCTTTAGTTCTAAAAAGTAAGACGCCACATAAGCAAGTGTATTGTGCTCCTTGGTCCCTTAAAGATGTACCCCTCCCACCAAAACAGAATTCATCATGGCGGCCGAAGTGGAGCGAAGAGTTTGAAATATCCAGCGAAAAGTACTCAAAAATAAAAGTATTGAATCCCAAACCATCGTATCGTATCTGCGACCATGTCGCAGTGCAGATAAACATGAGAAATCAAATGAACAAACCTAAACAATATGGCGGAGACTACTTGAGAGCAACAATTGTCTCAAACAATCTCAAGGCAAGTGAAGGAGCGGATTATTTATACGATCATTTGAATGGAACATACATGGCTTACTTTACCCTTAGATGGGCGGGGCTTGTGGAAATTACAGTTACTATCGTCCACCCTAGTGAAGCAGTGACGATTATTAAAAAGCTTCGTCAGAACGTGCCGTCAAGATTTGTCTTTAATGGTGAATATCTAATAAATAAAAGTGGAAAAAAAATCCAAGAGATAGTGACGTGCCAGGTTCCTAAAATGCAGGTAATTATGAATATATTTCTGAGTTATATACATGACTTCTCATGAGCTGTGCCGTTGCCAGATTTCGTTACTTGGGGAAGGACTACCAGGGACACCTGTACACAAAATAGTCACGACCCCTCCTGCCCTGGGGAGGGAGACGCATGAAGAGGGCACTAAATATGATACCACCTGACGTGGAATTGACTGACATGGGCGAAAGTGCAATGTCACTTTTTATAACGAAAAGTTTCTATGAAGGGCAATCCTTTCCCCCCTTGCCCTGGCAATCATCATGGCACTTCTTCTCCCTGACGGTGAAGATAATAGCAGCGATATATATCAAAAACCATGCAAACAACAAAAGTCCCATTAAAATCGGTTCACAATTGACCACAATACCTATAATTTGAATTGAAGAACTTAGACATAGCGAACAGGTAATTAATATATAATTATAACCATGACCCAGGCTTAGCGGTAGTATACAATTTGAGAACCTTTGATATTTGAAATTTGGGAATGAAGTGTACAGAATTACATTACAGATATTTACCTTTATTCCTGTACATACATCATCACTTTTATCCATGCTGAAATTTTTTACAAAATTTAATATGTCATAAACTTAAAACTATAAGAGCTATTGTGACCATTTAAATACTGGTCTGCTCAGAATAGATTGGTGTTTCATCCGGGTAAAATATTATCTACATAGACCTTAATTATTCCTTAATAATTTATGGTAATGGAATCATTGATTTAAGCTGGATTTATAATAATGATATCAAGATGTCAAATTCGTGGCTATATTAGATGGTTTATGATATCTATAACTGATTTATTGATGTTATATTATTAATTCAATAAAATCGACATCATTAATTTAATCCCTTTTTTTAATTTATTCAATCCAATTATTTGATGCGTGATATCATCAACTCGTCACTGATATCATTAATCAAATGTATGATATTGCTGATTCTGTTGGTGATAAAATCTATTCAATTTGTGACATCATTGATTTAATTCGGGATAGGCCTATCACTAATCTATTTCGTGGCTTACTCATTTTGTCATATCATTATTTCAGTAGATTCATGTTTCATTAATTAAATTCATTATGATGTTATTACTTCAATTCATTAACTCTTCTATTTGATTCATGATATCGTCGACTAAATTCGAGTTATTTGTTATTCGATTTCTGATATCATTAATTCAATTTGTAATATTATTTATTCAACTCGTGATATCATTTATTCAATTTTTGATGTCACTTATTCAATTTGTGATATCCTTTATTGAATTTGTGATTTCAATTATTCAATTTGTGATATCGTTAATTCAATTCGTGCTATCATTTATTGAACTTGTGATATCATTATTTCAATTTGTGATATCATTTATTCAAATTGTAATAGGTTTATCATTTATTCAGTATTTGATATCATTAATTCTAATTGTGATATCATTTATACAATTTATAATATCATTTTCTCAATTTGTAATATCATTTATTGAATTTGTAATATCATTTATTGAATTTGTTATATCATTTATTCAATTCGTGTTTACATTTGCTCAATTTGTGATATCATTTACTCAATTCGTGATATCATTTATTCACCTTGTGATATCATTTAGTCAATTTGTGATATCATTTATTCAATTCGTGTTTTCATTTACTCAATTTGTGATATCATTTATTGAATTTGTGATATCATTTATTCAATTCGTGTTTTCATTTACTCAATTTGTGATATCATTTATTGAATTTGTGATATCATTAATTCAATTTGATATCATTACTTTAATTTGTGATATCATTACTTCAATTTAATATCTTTATTTTAAATTGTGATATCATTTATTAAATTCATGATATTATTTATTAAATGTGTGATATCTTCAATTGGCATAATCAATAATATTAAACCGTAGCATTCCAAACTTTGCAGCATGCATGTAATTTCAGCAATTCAACAGTAGGCTCATCCTGGTTTTGCGAGAAACCTAAAAAATCCGAACTGAAATGCAGCGATTTAACATGGCACTGGAGTTACCTTGAAGGGTCGAGCAAGAAGGCGCTAAATCTCTTGACACAAAGGGAGCTTCTAGCGTTTAAAACGTAAGTTGACAGTACTCCAGAACAGCATACATCTAGATGGGGAATAAACCCATCAGGCATATGTACCTCACCATTTCCCCGCTTTAAAGGTATATGTAGAGGCAATATTTGTTTATAATCTTTCAAAAACCATCACGGTAAAAAAAAAAGCATCATATATGAGGGTTATATTTTGTTGGTCCTTTTGGTGTTCAGGGATTAAATGTTAACCCTTACTGAGTTACCATCCTTATCAACAGTCAGAATTCAGTGGCGTATAGCCAGAATCCGAAAAGTGTGGGTTCAACTGTTATTTCTGATATCTGGATATAAACGCCCAAAAGGTTGGTGCTCCAAGGGATCTTAAGTGACTTCTGAAAAAGTGGGGACGTTGGCCAGTGTAACCAGAAATTTTGTCGGTCGAAGATTTTGCCTCCCCAGACATTTTCTCCTAAGCGAATGTACCCAGTGAAAGCTATTTCCGCAGTTTTTTTTTTGGTGCACTTATGTGAGCATAGTGTAGTACTAGCTACAGTCAGACCAGGAAGTTGCCATTATGGCAAGGTCAGACAGTGTATATGCCAGCCCCATTGACACTTTGTTAGCAGAGAAGGCGACAAATTTCTATAAGTACTCAACATCGCAGTTTTCCCTATTGGCTCCAATGGTAAGGAATTATAAAAGTCACTTTATTTCACAAACTGTCGCTTATATTTTTTTCTGTTTAATTATGTTATATAACTTTTTGTTAATATTAAGTCATCGGCAAAAATCTATATGGTCCTGACGAAAAGGCAAAATTAGGAGCAAATTTAAGAAGACATGAAAAATGCAGTTTTGTCCTCTCAAATGAAAAAAAAAATGAGCAAATGACTGCCTCAAATGACAGTGTTTCAGAAAAATTGTTTCTCAAATAATGAGTTTCAGAAAAAACGTCTTCTGAAATCATTCACATTTTCAAAAAATCGTCTCTCAAATTTTGCTCCCTGTGCAAAGTCAATGAAATTTGAAATTAAAGTTTTGATCTCAAATCGTACACGTTTTTAAGAACGTCTTCTCAAATCACATCGTTTAAAAATATCGTCACTCAAATCACTCCTTTGAAAAAACATATTCTCAAAATGACAAGTTTCAGATAAAACTGTTTCTCAATTGTCAAGTACAATGTCTTATCAAAGTGACTCAGTAAATGTTGACGATATTATTACGATATTATCGATAATCGTGACATTAGCATGGCGATATATCTATATTATTAATACCTTTTACAGTTTAACTTCTAATCAACAGATTATCATGGTTTGTTTTGAAATGGGCGACAATGGGTGGTGTGGTGACCATAATACCCCCACCTTCAAGTGGATAATACAAGGGTAAAGTACCCTGGGGGACCCATAGCCGGAGATATTTTTCGATTTTTCTTCTGGTTTTACATCGAGAGGTGAGCAGGACGCCCCCGGACACCCCTGATAGTATAGAAAACATATAGACCCCAAGTATTTCCAAAGAACCTAGATACCTAAATCACACAATTTTATCAGAACCACTCTAAACTCCCCGCAAACAACAATGCTCCCGGAAAACTCGTCCCCTGGGGGTTCTCTGTGCCCCCTCCGAAATGACCGTCAATTTATCGCTAACAACACTTCTCAGACGGTTTCCTGAAAACCCTCCCATCCTCTGACGCAATCCGATGACCCAGATGCAAAATCTCAGGGATAACTATACAGACGCCTACCAATCAGAAGTCATCATTAAGTATATGCAAATGAGCTATAAACCTTGTTATGCCTTTGTTGAAACTATCCTGTGACGGAATCCGATAACTCAAATGAAAACTTTCTGAGGGGGGCTATGCAGACCCAGATGAAAACTATCTGAGGGGGCTATACAGACCCCAACCAATCAAAAGCGAACAACGATGAAGCTATAACATCGTAGCAAAGCCTGCTTCTGATTGGTTGGGGTCTGTATAGTCCCTCTGACTACTGAAAACTTCCAGAAAATAAAAGAAATTTCCCGAGAATTAAGCAAATTTCACGGAAATGAAGAAATTTCCCAAAAATGAAGAAAATTTCTCCAAAACAAAAGCAAATTTCTTGGAGGGAAATTCTTTGAAAAATGAAAAGAATTGAAGACCATTTCCAGAAAAGGAAGAATATTTTCCAAGAATTAAAGCAAATTTATGAAAATAAAGGAAAATTTCTTCAATTTTTCCTAAATGAAGGAATATTCCTTAAAATGAAGGAAATGTTTCAAAAATTGAAGGAGATTTCTTTAGTCTGTTACACAATGTTGATTATTGAGTTATCGATCTTGATTTATTATTAAGTATCTTTTTATATTTATTTCATAGGGATATTTTCCTGGTGTAAAAAAATCTCACCACTGTGGGAGCAATTAAAAAGAATGGGGGAGGGGGGGCATTTTTCTCTCAGCTAGTATGTTAAAAAAGGATATGCTGCAAGTAATTCAAACAACATGTATCCTGTAGCAAACATTCCTGACCATCAAGTCACAAAACAGATATTATGCCATGTACGTGGGCATTGCATTTTATAAATTATTAACATTGATTTATAAACATCTCATTTAAATTACTACAATAATACAGGTCTTCAGGAGTCCTTATACACCTTCATCAATATAACTTCTTCACACAAAAAAAACATCAGTTAACATCTTTTTAAAAGATGTAAATTGATGAAAAACATCATAAAAATTGTTTCAATAAAATATTTTAGCAAAGGTAATTAGTATAGATTAATTTGATTGATCAGAAAAGTTTATATGCATACTCTACAAGCAATCACATTGGATAGTACTGTTCCCAGGGCAAAGAAAAATATGGAAATTACTTACATATGTTAAAAACAGTTGTAGAATTAACTAAAATCTGAATTTACTAATAAAAAAAGTACATGCACTCGTACTCGAGTACAACTAAAAAAGCATGAGTACGAGTACGAGTCCAAAGGCTATGGATACGAGTATGAGTCCAACAGTCAGGAGTACGAGTACGGGCATGTGTATACAAAAATTGTACTCAAGTACGAGTACGAGTACGTACTCCAGTAAAACTTGGAGAATGGTTTCATTCTGTGCCCGCAGTTATTCAGTCTGTCAATATGCAATTAACCCATGAACATTTTGTATTTTTCAGGGTAAAGAAATGGTTTAGTCAATACCTTGGTGAAATTAAGGATTCCAGTATGATTCCGTCTGCTAAACTTCCATTCTGTCGGCTGGGATCACCGTCATTAACTACTGTGGCTGGTTATGGGTACTTTTATAATGATATATGGTACCCCAAAACGTGCAAAGTACATGATTTTGATATTGGCGACATGCTAAAATGTGTCACCAATAAAACTATCTACTTTTACGGTGACTCGACCATTCTGCAACACTTCTCATTTTTTTCCCATAAGTTAACATCTTTCTTGACCGAAAGAGACGTCAAACGGCGAACAGAAGAGGGAAAAATTGGACCATTTTACGTCAAGGATTCAATTCATAATTTTACTCTTCACTTTTCGTTCCATGGTTTCCCAAGGCTTTCGAATATCCGTCTTACGGTAAAAGACCTTCACTATGTAGTAGATAAACTGGACGCACTTTCGGGAGGAAGTGACGTAATCGTGATTCTCAGCTTCTGGGCTCATTTCGTCCATATACAAATATCATACTTTGAGGATAGAATAAACGCCATTCTTGCCGCTTTGGAGAGGCTATGGGAACGCGCCCCAGAAACTTTTGTGATATTTAGAGGCGCAAGTACACGGGAACATGATGGGGCAGTATACTCAATCTGGAATAGTGATTTTGGGGCGAGGGAAATTGATATCAAATTAAGAGAAAAATTACAAAAAATAAGAAACAAAAATGTTGGATTTCTCGATGTGTGGGAGATGTCAAGTGTATATCACAAACCAGACATTCTACATGTAGATGAAACTCTCATTGGTAACCTTGTTTGCCGATATCTAACTCATTTCTGTCATCCGTAGTCTCTGGATGGCATACGGACGTCTCAGATTGGGCATAGTAAGGGTCGCAGGAAACTGAGGCCACCTTTGAGGGGGGAGGGGGAGGGCAAGAACCCTCAAACTTTCCCAGTAAGTTATAATTCCATCAAACGTTGCAGAATATCGGGAAATCTTCTTTAATTTGAGGGAAATTTACTTCATTTTCGGTTTCAATTTCGACTAGAAATGTCAGTTAGACATTGTGACCAATGTCTTTAAACGCATATTACTATCATTGATATGCTTATGTCCCTCATTTTCTATGACTAATAAATTATTCAAACTGCAAATAATCAATAAAAGATATGAACACAAAAACAGATACTTATTAATAGTAATTTGCAATCAATGGTTAATTGCACATTCATCACTATGCAGGGATAAATTGTTCCAACTGTTTCTTTTAATTTCAGGTTCATAATTTCCCAAAGAAAGCATGCAGCTGGGAAGTTAATAATAATAATAAAGTACTTATACAGCGCCATTACTAAAAAGATATTCTATCGCGCTTTCCAATCAAGATGTAAAATAATAAAACACACTGAGAAACTGCCAAAAGAACAAAAGAAGAATCAAATTAAAAAATTAATTAAAGGCCAGCTTGAAAAGGTGAGTTTTTAGGTTACGTTTGAATGAGATAAATGATGAATTAGACTTTACTGAATCGGGCAGGTCATTCCATAGTTTGGGACCGATGGAACAAAATGCACGAGAACCGAACGAAGTATGAGTACGGGGTAGAGAAAGAGGAGGATTACATGAGCTGCGTGTATTATATGTGGATTTTCGGAACTGAATTAGCTGTTTGAGGTAGGCTGGTGCCTGATTATGAATACATTTAAAAACAAGACACAGAACTTTAAATTGGATACGTTTAACAATAGGAAGCCAATGCAGTTCTTTAAGGCAGCTTGAAGCACTATCGAATTTGCGTTTTTGCAAAACAACTTTAGCTGCCTGGTTCTGAATTGATTGCATTGGTAATACACTAGAAGTGGGCAGCCCAGCAAACACAGCATTGCAATAGTCGAGGTGTGAAATGACTAAGCTTTGAACCAGTAGCCTACAACTTTCAGTGGTCAAGTGTTTCCTGATTCGACGAATCATATTTAGGTTGCGACTGGCTACAAGACACTTTTCCTTGATATGTAATTGCATATTTAAGTTAGTATCAAGTAAAACACCTAGTAATTTAATGCAGCTGGATGGTTTTATAGAATCAGTACCGACTTGAATCGAGTCTGTCGCAATTCTACGCCTGTGATAAAGTGAACTAAAGAAAATGGCCTCAGTTTTTTTGTCATTCATTTTGAGCTTATTCAGCTGCATCCAGTGTTTTAGTTTGGATAAGACTTGTTGCATATCATTATGCAACAATAATGATATCCTCTAATATCCTCTTAGTTGAATAGTTTCCACCTGCACACCCTCCCTCTTCCTATACGCATGTGGAAGAATCACCTTCCAAGGAGCAAGAAAATAATAAGAGGGGAAATAGTGTATACAGTCAAGTAAATCGCCTGTTTATACAGTTATATGCTTCCATCAAACGTTGCAGATCACCGGGAGATCTGTGATAAAAGTTATTGTTGGCTGAGTAATTTCCCTTCAACTTTACCATTTTCCATTTACATAATCCCACTCCCCCAACTTACTTCACGCAACCAGAGCGTAAATATCTGGGATGTGGGGTGAGACTTGGTAAAATTTGAGATAAGTCGGTAATTATGTCTGTAAAACAAAAAAGTGTGAAGCCAAGTAATCAGAGGCGGCGGAAGATCTTTGAAAGTGTGTGTGGGGGGGGGGGAGGGGGGGGCAAAGGATCTGAGGGGCACTTTCCAACTATCGTATTTTAAAAGCATATGTAGCACAGCAATATAGCTTTATATGGTTAATCCTCCACCCCCCTCCCAAACCCTCCACCCCCCTCCCACGATAAATGTCTAAATCTGTATAGGTTCGAACATCACTGGTGAACCATTTCCCCTTCTTTTTTAATTTACAGCTTCAAAAATTCAAGATATTGTGGTCCAAAATTCGGTAAAATACAACAATTTTATTGAAATCTACAACAATTGCTGAATTGGAAAATGTATAGATTATAAGTCTTGAAATTGGAAGGATTTAGACTTACAGATCATGATTAGCCATTGTATAAATAAATAGTATAAATTTTGGCAAGACGTAAGCCATAAGCTATTTTGGACTGTTATTACGGGCAGTGGGGGGGATAGCTTATTAGGCTGCATAGGCTTATACCTACGGCCTGGGATCTTGAAAAAAAAGACATACAACCGAGGTGAAATCCATATATTGGGGTGCCACTGAAGAGGCGTAAATCCATTTAAAAATCTGTCCGTTAAGGTGACCCCGAAGGTGTTACTGCGAGTGCATAGCGTTCACTTTTCCGCGTGGGGTCCAGGGGCCCGCTTAAGGCAAAAAAGTATGTAACAATGCATAAGAAGAAAGTATATTAAACAAGTCAAAATTCATGTCAAAGAGAGCTATAATATACAAAAAACAAAATCATGAAAACGCATAATGTATGTAAAAATATAATGTTTTATTGTTCACGTTTCGGTTCATGGATATAGGTCTATGGTCACTCCTTGAAAAAAAAGTGTAGTCAAAAAGAAAAATGTTTGATAAATTTCCAAATTTACTATTAACATGTGTAAATTTGGTCAAACTTTTAAAACGAACCTGTTCTATATCCCGCACCATCCCCCTCTATCTCTCAGTGTCTTAGTTCATGTATTAGATACAATATCGCACAAAGTGTTAATATAATACTAATAGATTGTTTTACATTATCAAAATTTTCTCTGAAGAACGTTCTTTTTTTGAGAAAGTGCTCTAATTAATTCTAAATACATAATAAAGACTTAGAATTTCAAGGCTTGTTGAAGTACCAGAACGGTTCTGACCATTTGACGAGTCTATAGCTGAATAGCCTGTTCTCGGAGAAAGAAAAAAACAAAACTGATGTAGAACGTCGCGTTCCCATTTAAATTTATTCCAGGTGCAGGAATGAAGTGCCCTTTTATACAAAAAACCGAACCCCCTTTGAAAGTCCTGGCTGCGGGCCTGCATGATAAAAAATATATATTTGGACTCATAATATCCTCCAAAAAGTCTGCTGTTTAATTAATGTAGGTTATTTGAAAACAAAAGTTTGCTGCAAAATTAACAGAATGAAACGGGCAGCTTTAATTTATAAAGAACAGTTGGAGGTCTATAGAAAATAGATATATCCGCTTTCAGGTATAGGCCAATAGTCAGTCAGTAGTGCCAACATCCACTAAAGCCCGCTCATAACGTCTTAGAATCAGGCCAGGGAGGAGAGTTGACATTGATCAGACGTAATGCAAGTAATTGTGACCATACACGACTGCACATTTTCCATTCTAGTCAGGGGTCCATTACAGAAAATGTTTTACAAAAAACTTCCAAAGTTTTTGCTTTGTTTAATCAGATAATTGAAGATTGTGATTATTGTGGATTGCATGATCTAGGCTATCATATAAAGAGAACATATGAATTAAATCTCGGAGTGATTAAAAATACCATGCTTAAAAGATACCAAAAATATGAAAATTACAATTGATTATTGGGGGTCCTGCCCCACCTCATTGAAATCATTGGGAGGGCCCGGGCCCTTCGCCTATAATTTGAGGTTTTTTCTGTGCAGCCTACCGTGGTTGCCTTTCCAAGAGTGGCCTATATTGGATACAGTTTAAGTTTAAATTACGTTAAAGTTTCACTAATAGTCAAAATAGTTTATTACTTTCATAGGCGGCAAAACCGGGGAACACAAGGGGCACGTGCCCCCTCCCCCACTTTTCTATAAAATAAAAAAGAAGGGCCCTTTTCAGAGAGGAAAAGTGCCCTTTTTCTGTGGGAAAAATACCCCTTTTCAGAAGGAAAAATGCTCTTTAAAAGATGACAAATGCTATTTTTAGAGAAGGAACAAACTCTTACAAAGACTGAAAACTAAGTTCATATATATATGATTTTTAATTAAAGAAAATAACACAAATATTGCCCTGGAAACAATACAAATGTGAAATTTCATGCACTTTGAGTGCATACACTATTCTGAATTTTGCCCAAGAACAAAGTTGGGGCCTAACAGCCCAGGCTATACATATTAGACAATATTGGACTTTTTCATACTTCATACCCAAAATTTCGCTCGCGGAGCGCCTTAAAGGTAACTGTTTTGCGGAAGAAAAGTTTGATTGGAGCAAATGAAGGAGAAAAGGAGTGACTGCAAGGTATGATTTATTTGAATCTTCTTAAAGCGGAATACAGTATCTTAGATACCTTTTGTAGTAATACTCATTTCTGATTATGAATGTAGGGACTAATATCTGTATGAATTTTAGTACTTACTAGTTCTTGTATATGCATGGAAAAAGACCTACTGGGAAAATAGACAGGAACTTTGGAAAAAATCATTTTTAGACCTAGTTCATTTGAGTATCTGACAAAGCTTGCATCAAAATTCTACTTGAAAGGAAATTGAAATCTCTCTATTCATGGTACATTTAAGAAACACAAACTTTATTGTGCACTTTAAAAATACAACTTCAGACACACAATGAAACTTCAAACTTCATGTTCCTTGCACTGTTTATATACATGTAGAATGGATCACATCTACCCCTAAATAAAATTTACATTCTTTCAGTCTGAATTCAAAGCTTAATGGTGACTTATTAAGGAAGAATGAGTAGACTGATAACATGCCTTGAGCAACTATTACCATTTTAACATAAACAATTATGCAATTTCCACATGGTTATATATTTGTGGAAAACATAGAGAAGGTATCTAAGGGTCCATGAAGAAGTGATCAAATTTAATATTGTATCAGTTTTAGCATTTTAAAATCAGCACTTTCAGTTATGGCTGACAAAAGTGTTATCAATGTTTAATCCATGCTAAATTTGTGGTGTACATTATGACTGAACTGGTCAGACAGTTCAAAATCTGTATGAAATTCTACAAATACAATTCTTAAATCTCAGTCACTGGAATTGCCAGGTGTATGGTAATGTCAGAATTTGCTGCACCACTTTAAAGACATTTCCTTTTTATTTACGAGATTTCAAATACTGGTCAATGTTTAACCAGTGATGAGAACATTTCTGGCTACTTTTAAGGTTTGAATACAATCTCAAGCAATCTACATGAGCTTGTCTATTAGTCCAATAACTCTGAGAAGTGAAGCAGTGGAACTATGTCCTCAAAGGGATCATAAAGTGGTGATAACAAAAAACATCTCATTTGATGTAGTTTCAGGTCATCTTCAGCTAATTTCATGAACATGACTTTTTCACTTGCTGCATGTGCGTAAGTCCTAAGATTGCAAATGAGAGTTTAAATCAAATTGATCAATATTATCTCATCTACAAAGGAAAACTGGCACCATGTGAGTGCATCCTTCACAAACAGTGCAGTCTCAGTGTACAAATTTCATCTAGTTCAAGAAAAATAAACAAATACATGTACATCTGAAATGTCGATAATTACACCATACCTTATATCTGAACTGTTATTCTGCAAAATTACCTCTCCCAAGCTGACTATCAGTGCGTTGTTTTCCTGCGAAAAGTGCCCCATACCTGAAGCTGGTGGGCAAAAGTGGACAGGCATTCAATGTTTAGGTAAGTCAGTTTGTATGCATGTTTATTCAAAATAGGGCTTAAACATGGCCTTAGATTATCATGTTATTGTCTCAGACATATTGTACATATATGAAGTAATAATTTAGGTGCATACGACTTGATATGCTGGTGGATAGTAGAAATGTGACCTACAATGACATCACAATAATTTAAAAGAAATATTGTTATTACTTGTTTAAACGGCTACTCATTCTAACAAAACTGTCAATGAATTAATCATCGCTTTACATTTGTGGTCCAAGAGAATAACAAATTTATCAAGAAAAATTGGATGTAAAGTGGCAGATATGACAAAAACCAGATGAAAGAGTACCTCACTAGCATGGGGAATTAACTTGGATGGGATTTGCACCCACACCTCCTGCTTGAAAGCAGGTGTTCTTCTATTGAACTACCAAGTTGAAATAGAATCCCAAACAGTTCTGAACTCTCAAATGATCACTACAGCAATACTGTGACTACTGTAGCTTTCTCTTTCAGGATGATGGATAGTAGAATTTACACGAATTCACAGTAGAAATTTCCAAGAAACAATGCATTCACTTCATCAAAAGGCAAGCCTTTTTAATGCACATAACGATGTGTGAACACCCATTTTCTTCCGTGTTTGTACAGCTTTTATGGTTATCTACTATTTATTTGCTACAACAGGCAAAGTCCCACCTGGTTGTGTTACTGAAGTACGTGGTGTATACCACAGTACACAGCAACGCTCCAGAAAGCTAAAGTAAAAGAGAAACAGTGAATTATGTTGTAGATACCTGCTAAATCCCTAATTAATCTGCAGAGAATAAATGATGATGATGATGATGATCTGGTTTATCTACATACACTAGGGTAAGACTATAACCCAAAATATTTCAAAGAGTGATGAAGATTTAATGGAAGAAACTCTAATGGTTTTGAAACATTTCTTAAATATTTGTGATTATACACAAGCAGCGGAATATGTTTGAATCTAGAGGGAGAGGGGGGGGGGGGGGCAGGATCTGAAGGGCACTTTCCGATTGTCGTATTTTCAAAGCAGGTAGCACAGCATAACTAATGAACCCTCCTCCATTTTTTGTCTTTTGACTGTTACTTTGTATGATCGAAGAACTCTTTGACGATAACAGAGGAGAAAAACCTACCATTAAAAAGAACATGGAGGGCCCAATAATACTAAAGGAGGAAGTGCAAAGAGCCATTAGTAAGATGAAACATGGCAAAGCATCAGGACCTGATAAAATGCCAATTGAAGTTTTTGTGGCTCTTGATGATGTAGGCATTGAAACTATAACTAGGCTTTTAAATATAATATATGATACAGGACAGATAACACTAGACATGAGCAAATCTCAAAATCTATCTTCATAACCTTACCCAAGAAACCAAGTGCAACAGAATGCAAACTACACATGGCCATTAGCTTGATGAGCCATATCACCAAGGTCTTGCTTGTGTTCTAATGTCCAGGATGAGAAATGGTATTCGGCCAGAAATTTCAGAAACACAATTTGGTTTTGTTGTAGACAAAGGCACTAGGAATGCAATATCTACACTATCAATGATCATGGAAAGGTGCATAGAAGTACAGAAAGATTTATATTTATGTTTCATTGATTACTCCAAAGCCTTTGACAAAGTCAAACATGAAGATCTCTTTGAAATACTCAGTAATTTGAACATTGATGGAAACTACCTAAGAGTTAGAAGAAACCTATACTGGGACCAAGAAGCAGCAATAAGACTTGAAGGAGATTACAGTTAATTTAAGGTAATCGAAGAGAGTCCGGCAGGGGTGTGTTTTGTGACCAGATCTTTTCAACATTTACAGTTAAACAATACTTGTAACATCGACAGTCTTGAGGGGCTGAAAGGTGGAGGCTATAATTGAATAACCTACGCTATGCAGATGACACGGTACTTATACTGTAGCAGAGTCAGAAGAAAAACTGCAGTCTCTTCTGGATAAAGTTGTAGAGGAAAGTGAAAAGAGAGGGCTGTCTCTAAATGTAAAGAAAACAGAATGTATGGTGGTTTAAAAAAGCCATAAACCCATTATATAGTATACAAAGCCAAGAAGAAATAAAAGAGATAATAGGGTGAATTTGGGAGAAAAATTAAGGTGAAAAGAAAGGGGTGTGTGAGGTAAGGTGTAAAAGGGAAGAGAAAGGTAGATTAGATATGGTGGAAAAGCTTGTTGTTGCAGAGGATGTTGATAATGTTGTGGGAAGGATTTTCTTTGCATAGATCTGAGATTAAGGTGGGTGAGGAGAGAAGAGACCTGGAATAGGGGACAGGTTAAGAGGATATGTTTGATGGAGAGGTCGGTGTTGCAGGTGGGGCAGAGAGGTGCATGGGAGATGAAAAGGAGATTGGAGTGGGTGAGAGAGGAGTGACCGAGGCGGATGCGGGTGACAAC
This sequence comes from Chiridota heheva, assembly GCA_020152595.1. NCBI lineage: Eukaryota > Metazoa > Echinodermata > Holothuroidea > Apodida > Chiridotidae > Chiridota > Chiridota heheva. The sequence continues at coordinate 288,894 of JAIGNY010004290.1, forward strand.
GATGTCTTCCCTGCGATTGCAAGTGTGCAGGGGGGTGTTGGTCCCGACTTTGGGTTTGATGGTGTGAAGTTTGTTGCTGGTTTCATTATTCCAGGAGTCTTGCCAGGTCTTACTGATGTAATTGGAGATAGAGAGTTGGAGGTCTGAGTGTGGAATTGGAAAAGGAGAAATGTTATTTGACATAGCTTTGTTGGTGGCCCTGTCAGCTCTCTCGTTGCCAGGGATGCCAATGTGGCGAGTGTTTTTGAATGTGGAAATACGACATAGATATTAAGGCAACTGTGTTTGTAGTGACTAGGCTAGGAGCTGCTTTCAGCTTTAACTTAAATCTATTACACACTTCTAAATATATATATATTTTTGGTAAGCTCTGGTAGTTATAAAGAAGCAATAATTGTTCGAAAATGGTGGCCATAAGGAGAGAGTAAAGAAAAGGTTTTAGGTGAGGAATTCGGAGGTTTGGGAAAATGAGAAGGGAGTGTTAAGGAGAGGAAGATGAGAGAGGGGAAGAGGATTAAAGTATTATGCTCTCAATGGCTAATATCTACTTAAAAGGTACTAATATGGTTCATTGCAAATGGAGAAGCTCGGAAATGATAAGGCAAAATAATGTAGCTTTAATTTATCTGTCATTTAGGTAATTGTGCTGAAAAAGCATCCATTTCTAATTTCAAGATGGTTTCCATAAAAGTTCTGAAAAAAAATAAACCAACCTCAGTTTCACAGCTTAGGGTATAAGGATGTCGAAGAACATAAGAATGTAGAAAAGCTATATGCAGCAATACACAATGACTTATATCTACCTGCCTAAAGTACTCACATTTTGTTATGAATGTTTGCTTTACTCCAGAAAGACACAGTGAAGTACAAGCAGTATCTCACAATGGCCCCTCCAAGTGCCAAAACTGTTCAACTCATAATGCCATCAGCAAATGCAACTTTCAATGAGATTCGAACAGGTAATTAAAACAAGACAATGCAGATATTGTAATTGACGGCATCATCAATATTATTATTATTCAATTAATGGTTAATGTTGAGACAGAGTGTTTATATAGCCACCGCATGCTCCATCGATGGAAGGATTTATGGTCTTATCAAATCTAGTAATGGCTCTGAAACAAAGCAAAGAATAACGGGTCTGAACGATCTTAATAAGATATAATCAAGACACATGATTGACTATTATTAGCCCAAGAGGACTGAGGCTGAAACCGACACCGAAGGTGTGATTATCATTTTGTTATCATTATAACCATTCATATTTGCTTATAAGAGCATATATTGCTCTTGAAAACGTACATAACATTGTACCTTTAAACTTGGGATCTGAAAATCGTTTTTCTTTACTCTATCCAGTTAACTGTGATTGCGTTCTTTTCTTTTTTTATTAAACTATTATAGTCCATGCACAATCTTACTGCAATCGATTTAAACCAATGTAATTTTCAAGTAGCTAGTTCCGATAATCCTATTCAACATGCTGAACACAATCATGCACATGAGTACCCTTCAGATGCCATTGACCCTGATACAAATTGCCCCGTTTTTAACAGTAATCCCTGTAAGTATTATGATGTCAACTCGTTCTGCTCTGTTAATCTTGATTCTTTCTTAACCTTACATGTCAATAGTAGAAGTTTAGTAAAGAATTTTGATGATCTTTTTATTTTACTTAAGTCGTTAGGTAAAGATTTTACTTGCATGGGCATTACTGAAACTTAGTTTAAGAAAGATACACCCCTCGGCATTTATCGTAACCCTAATTATGCTCTTATCTCTAATCCACGTACTGCCAAACGTGGAGGCGGAGTTGGTGTTTATATTACTACCTCTTGTAATTATACAGAGAGAACTGATTTGACTATTTTTAAGGAATGTGTATTTGAATCTGTGTTTATTGAAATTGATTCTTCTAATTCTAAGGATAATATCATAATTGGTGTTGTATACCGTCCCCCTGATCATAGTAATTACGAACAATTTATTGATTGTCTCGACAATATTTTAAATAAAATTTCATCAGAAAATAAGAAATGTTATATTAGGGGTGATTTTAATGTGAATTTATTAGAGTCTTCTCATCATGCTAATAACTTTTTTAATACTATGTCATCCTATTGTTTTAAGCCTTTTATTTCGAAACCAACCAGGTTTCATAACGAGAATCACTCTTTCACCCTTTTAGATAATATATTTAGTAATGTCACCAGTAATGTAAGTAGAAGTGGGCTAATTGTAAATGATATTTCTTATCATTTCCCTATCTTTTGTTCATCTTCTGCTATTAAGAAGGCTGCCGTTGATAAAGCTGATCACTGTACACGTAATTTTTGTGATAGAAATATTAGTAAATTTATTGACCTTATATCCCATGAAAACTGGAACTCGGTTTTTGACTCTGATGATCCTGAATTCGCCTATAATTGTTTCCTAGGAACCTTTTTTTACTATTATGACAAATTTTTCCCAATAATTAAAAATAAGAATAAGACCAACTTACCCCGTACGGATTGGCGTACTCCTGCTATTGTAAACTCTTGTAAAACTAAGTGTAAGTTATATAAGAAGTATATCCAAAACCCAACTGCTGATAATAAATGTAATTATGTTGTGTTCAGAAATAAGCTTAATTCTGTTATTAGAATTACCAGAAGGAGTTATTATCTTAATCTATTTCGTACTTCTAACATTAAGGACACTTGGTCTTGCATTAATTCTCTTATTAAGGGTTCCTCAACGAAAGTTATTCCTACTAAACTATCAACTAGTCAGTTAGTGGGTGTGACATTACTGATATTGATGATATTTGTGATTCCTTTATTACTTATTTTACTGATATTGGGCTTAAGCTGGCAAGTAGCATTAGTGGTAATACCAACGATCCTTTAGATTATTTACCTAATCCAAATTGCTCTTTATTTTACATGTCACCCACCGATGATTATGAAGTCTTTAAGTACATCTCCGATTTAAATATATCCAGCCCAGGTTTTGATGGTATTCACTCTAAGATCGTTAAGTCTGTCGCCCAATTTATTTCGAAACCTTTAAGTTATGTTATTAATTGTTCTTTCATTAAGGGTATTGTTCCATCTAAATTAAAAATAGCACTTGTCGTCCCCGTCCTTATAAGTGGCCAACGGGATATAATTAGTAACTATCGCCCTATTTCTGTTTTACCCTGTTTTTGAAAAGCTTGTTTCTAAATCGTATTTATTCCTTTCTTGATGTTAACTCTATTTTATATAAGTATCAGTTTGGTTTTCTGCCCGGTAAAAACACTTCCCATGCTATTTTATCACTCGTTGATCATATTATTCTTAAATTCAAATTCAACTTACCGAATATTGCATGTGGTGTACCCCAAGGATCCATTCTTGGGCCTCTTTTTTTCTTACTTTATATCAATGATTTACCCAGTGTTAGCTCTAAGTTTAAATTTATATTATACGCTGATGACTCTAATATACTTTGTGACAGCCCTGATATCAGATCATTGGTAAATACTCTAAACAGTGAAATGCCTTAAGTAATTACATGGTTTAAATCTGATAATTTACATCTTAACGCAAATAAGTCGGTGGCTACTCATCAAAATCGTATCAATACTTCTGGTTTCCATATAGTAATAGATAACAAAAATATTCCATTTTCTGTATCAACTAAGTTTTAAGGGGTCATTATTGACAATCATTTATCTTGGAGTAATCATGTAAGCTATGTTTGTGATAAGATTTCAAAGGGTATCGGCATTATTTGCCCCCTTAAATATCAGCTTCCACATAATATTTTGCTTACTATTTATAATAATTTAATATTACCTTACCTCTCTTATTGCTGCATAACCTGGGGGTTCACCTACCATTCAAATATTAAGAAACTTTTCATCCTTTAGAAAAGAGCATTGCGAGCCATCTCCAATTCTTCCTTCAATTCCCCGTCAGCCCCCTCTTCTTAATTCAAAGACACTTAATATTTTTGATTTATTTAATTACCATACTTCTATTTTTATGTTTCGTTATCGTAAGGGCACCCTTCCAAACATTTTTTCACATTATTTTGCTTCCAACAGTCAATTCCACACGTACAATACATACAATGCCAACGATTTACTAACTCCACTGTACAATCCTGATATCTCTCAACATTTTATAAAATACAAAGGCATTTTTATATGGAATTCCCTACCAATCAATCTTAGAAATTGTTCCACTCTCATCACTTTTAAAAGTAAACTTAAAGCTCATCTTATCAAATCCAGTAGTAATTCTAGAAACTAACTTGTTCTTCACTTTTCGTTTTTGGTATTTTATGTATATAGCGTAACTATTGAATCTTTTCTTTCGTTTTCTTTTGTTTTCTTTTTTTCTCAATTCTTGTAACTGTGTAAGGGGGTACCTCACCTACAGATACTACATTCGTGTCTTCTGAGTGCTCCCCCAAACCAATTAACTTTGTAGATATGTCACTTTTTGTTATATTTTGTATTATGGTTTGAAATAAAGTGTGATCTATCAATATGCATATTTAATGCACAGTTCACAGGATTTTGACAAGAGTAGAATGGCCCGACTTTAGGAGGGTCATTTACGAGTGCAAAAACCTGTGAACTGTGTATTAAATATGCATATAAACACGATGCCAAAACATTAATCTTTATATAAAAGTTTCCTGCTAGATTATGCATACAAAATAACATAAAAGAATGAAAACGAGAAGAGTTTACACTTATTTTTTTGCTTTATTAAGCATTAGTAAAGGCACTTCTTAAAAATTTAGCCTGCCAATTTTGAAGCAACAAATTAACCAAATCATTTCACAAGATTAACTTTGCAACATAACATTGAGGTATACATAGTTCTATGCTCTATAGTTCATTTCACCTTTCCCCAGCAGCAAAGACAAACAATGCCAGCGTTGAGAGAGAGAGAGAGAGTTGAACACACAATTACAATGACGGGTTCGTCGCCTGCGTATTCGGTTATGATAGTACAAATGCTATCACGAAACGCTTAGCATTGTTGATTACAGTTACTACTTATATTACAAAGGATTGCCATTATATTCAGAGGTGTGTCACTAAAAATACCAGGTAACACCAGTGGGAGTAGTTGTTATCTTGAAGGAGCCTTGTAGAGGTGAAACTGTATACAGTTTTGTGGTTTGGAAAACAAAGAAATATATAACTTTTATTCCGACCGCCCTGCTCCATTTGGGGGCCGGTTGAGATGTTCCTAGTTTTAAGCAAAGCTATTTCTAATGGAAACTCACCTATTTTAAAAATGGAGAAAAAAAACTTTTCAATATTTAAAGTTTAACGGAAACCCAAAATTTCTCAAAATAGGAATTAAAAAAGTAACATTTGAACTGTAAACCAAAAAATTGATACATTTTTATTTAAAACAGGATCTTACCTTTGATTTTATACATATTTCGAAACATTTGATCTTTTCTTAAATGTGCTGTTTATTATTCAGCATCAAAAACACTTTAAAATCTAATAAAATCTTTCCTTGATCCTGAGATATGAATATTCATCATTTTGTCAAGTAACAAACAAATCAACGGGAAATAAAAAATAAATGACCAATCACAAAGTTGTGTGAATTAATCATGTTCTTGCAGCACACGCACTCATTTCATGAACTGATATGTTGCCATCCATGACTGACCGTACGTGTATATACACGCCGCTGCATGCAGTAAGTGAATATGCAGGGCAGTGAATATCGTGCACATTTCTATATACAAATACAATCTAGTACAGGACATGTATAATCCATATAGCCTACTGCATGCTACTTGTGCTACTGACACTGAAATAATTTAGCAGCCAAGCTTGAAATTCAGCACCTATTGGTCTGACATCATTAGAAAATAAGCCTATGAAGGCCAAGTAGGAAATAGTAGTTTATTTTAGCAGCCAATGGAAAATTGTTTGCAATTCTTGTTGCTTTCATAAACATATTAACTGATTACGAAACGTAACGACTGAATGATATAGTGGTTACCTAAAAAGAATAGGTCTAACTTGCGCAGAATAAATTACGGAGAACGTTGTAGCCTGTGTATTACTAGAATTTAATGCATGGATTATGACCACCAATGTAAATTATCCATATAAATTTGATAAACATTTAAAAAGCACACATGTATATATGTAAAACATAAGCTATGGCACTGTGCAATAGAGAAATAAAGGTATAAAACAAAAGTTCAAGACAAATATAGCAAAAGCAGCAATTAGGAACAAAATTCTAAGAAACTAAAACCTTAAATGACTATAAACAACAGATTGAATCCTACAAAACTACTGTGCAAACAAATTGAAGGCAACTTTATTACGTCATACACATATAATAAAAAATGCAGGCTGCAATACAACATATAGGCCTATTTCAAAGAGTTTGATGATTATTTTTGAAGTTAAACTTTATGAATTTAGGGCTTGCAATTGTTGGTTAATAATGTTGAAGAGAGAAATGTGAATGAAACTGAAAACTTAATAGTTTATTAAAATAGAAATAAAAGTATTAAGAGAGCAATTTGATCTACTGTATCTCTACCTATCTAAACAAGCTGGCACTTAACTTACTTTGTTTATACATACCTCAGCCAGTTGGTCAGTCTGTTTAGACTTTGTTTGATGGGTGTTTTGTTGATAACCAACTATAAAATTAATTAGACCTACATTGGTCTCATGCCCACCCCACCCTAGCTAACAATTGTTATGCTGCGTTTCAAGAATGGCCTTTTTATCATGATAGACATTTACAAGTCAATATTATGGTAATGTAGCCTACATAGCCCTAGTGAGATAAACATCTCACCCAGTATGCCCTACATGCTACACACAAACTTGCAATACTGTGTGAGACAACTCAACACAAACTTCCATAAGAATTTTCATTAGGACCTATCATACGACCAACACTTTAATAAATTATGATGTTAAAACCATTAAAAATAGAACTGACAAGCTACCAATTTGATGACAATTATATCGTAAAGTTACTAGATACATTTTTATCTCCTTATATACAACCAAAAGGAATGAAATTAAATGATTTTTGGTGGTAATCGTTTACCTTGACAACTTTATCCGTCTGACTCGCAACGGGCGTACAAAAGTAACGCACAGCTCAGGCCAGATTACGCTGGCGAGTGTTAGTTTTCAGATATTCGCACTTACAATCTTCTTCGAGAGACAACAAGTCACCAGCGCGAGAAAATTTTTTATATCACATATTACGACGGAGAAGCATGTTTGATATGCAATAAAATATCATTTAAGCGAAATAAAGAAAAGTGGCAAAACGGTAAAAAAAATATGTGGGAAAAGAATTGAGGCCTATACAGCTAAAAGAAAGTCTAGCTTAGTCAATAATTGTTCTTCAGACAGTTATTGAATATTTGTTTTAATGAATTTCATGTCCATGTCATGATGCTCAATGCATAAGTGTAGGAACGGGGAGGGCAGGGGAACGGTGCCCTACTTACAAATGAATAAAGTGCCCCTGTTGAAATTGAAAAGTTCACCTCAATTACTGTCAAAGATGGGAGAATTTGTGGCGGAATTTGCGGATACTTTTCAACAAATATTACAAAAGTGCTTTTTCAGAATGAATACTGCTTGGGCTCAGATTCTATCTACTGGAGGGAGGGGGTGGTCTCCATTTATTAGAAAAAAAAATTAAAAAAATCAAGACGATAATTGTTTTGTCAATTAAATTTTAGACCTGTAACAAAATATTTCGTTCAAACAAAATTCATATATTTTGGCTCGGTAATTGCCATGCTCCTTATTTCGGACCAATTCAGCCTCGTGACGCATACCAACATGAAAAGTGGGCGGAATTTTCCTATCGAAAGTGGGGCAAAATTAAAAGTTTGGGGAGACAAAATCACGCTAAAATGCAGAAAATAGTCTTACAAAAGGTACAAATTTCGGGAACAGTGTGTGGGTGGGGGGGGGGGGGGGTGAGAGGCCTTACTTTCAATTTCCCTCTCAAATCCCGCCTGTGTACGGTGACCGATATGGTTAATATTCTCGTTTACATCCACCATGTGTTATATGTTACGTATTGTTGTCAATGTCAGATCTCGTTTATACTGTAGCGTCGCCGAGTCTTTGTGGCGGTCTCGAAACACATATTCAAGAAAACACTATAACACAGCAATATTGGGATTAAATAGAATATATTTTGAGCTACATGATTGACTGATCTGAGACTTCCTCCCTCTCTGAATCTCAATCCAATTCTGCTCTATTGCAGCTAGTTCTATACATTTATTTATCATCAATGCACAATATAATGATACAAAGAATAACATGATTAATGGGACAAATTAGTACTATTATCATGTCCAACCCACAAACCCAGACCAGGCGGAGACAGGCAGACTACTGTCTATTCCTAATTACTCTTTGTGGTCATGCATGTTGCACACCAATACCAAAAATATTCTAAGTTCAAGGGGACAAGGTTATTCCAAGTCATTAATTATTTATAAGGGCTAATTTTAGTCTAATGTGAGTAATGCAACCACATTACATTCATCCTCCCCAAGAAAAGCAAGTCTCTTTGCTTCTGTTGTCAACCATGACAGGTTGTCAATTAATCAGCTTAAAACTTGACAAAGTTAGCCACAATTAGAGTACAAAGTATAATACACCCAGTAAAGTTATTGTGGTTTCCAAACACTACACAGAATTATCCCAAAATGTCAATTGATTTCTTTTTTTGATTAACATCAAACGAAATTGTACGTAACAAACTAATAAGTAAGATTGTTATTTTCTAAAACTACGTATCACACAAACATAATGATATAAACAAAGTAATCATCAAATAATTTACTCAGCCACAAAATCTTCCATCCATACTGGAGGTTTTGTTTGTCTTAAAGACCTTCTTAAGGAAGAATCAGAACTCTCTGTCTCATTTTGCATAGATTGAGTATTAACAAAAGGATAATCATCCAAATTTTCTTGCCAATAAATTGCTGTTGAATCAGAACTTTGCTCAGAATTTGTAGGTGGTCCTGATTCAACTTCATCAGGAGATCTCTGAGAATTTTCAACACTTTTTTCAACTGATTCTGAAAAACACTTTTTAAGTCTGTTGAAATGAACAACCTGACGTTTCTTTTTGTTATTTACATGTTGAATTCTATAAACCAAGTCAGATAATTTCTTTATTACTCTATATGGTCCTTTCCAAGGCGAAGCAAGTTTTGCTGAAATACCTTTTCGAACACGAGGCACATGAAGCCACACGAAATCACCAACAACATACGGTTGACCATGTTGTTTCTTATCATAAAATTCTTTTTGCCTCTTTTGTTTAAATTTCATATTCTCTCTGACTTTCTCATAAGTATTTTCAAAGTTCTGTTTCAACTCAGAAACATATTCACTAGGAGTTTTAGGATCCTGTTTACACCTATTGAACATTATATCAGCAGGTAATTGAACTTCTCTTCCAAACATGAGATAGTATGGAGTATAATTTGTAGTTTCTTGTACACTAGACCTATAAGCCCACATTACTTTAGGCAAAATTACATCCCAATCTTTTTGATTGTCAGAAATAAACATTGACAGCATAGCTTTAATTGTTCTATTCGCTCTCTCAACCAACCCATCTGACTGTGGATGGTATGGGGTAGTCCTTGTCTTTTGAATATCAAAAGTTTACAAATATCTGTAAAAAGCTCGGACTCAAAATTTCTTCCTTGGTCTGTATGAATATAATCTGGTGCACCATATCGACAAATAAAATTATCCACAAGAATTTGAGCAATAGTCGATGCATTTTGATTTGGCATAGGGAAAGCTTCAGCCCATTTCGTAAAATAGTCAACAATTACAACAATGTAACGATTATCATTATCAGTTTTGGGCATGGGTCCCATCATATCAATAGCCACTCTTTCAAAAGGATAACCAACTTTACTTGTTTTCAAAGGAGCTTTAGCATTTTTAAGTGGTCCTTTCCTTTTGAACATTCTTCACATGACCTACAGTGATCTTCCACATCACACCTGAGACCATACCAATAAAATCTTTCCCTAATTTTCTTAATTGTTTTAGTCACTCCTAAATGACCTGAAGTTTGAGTGTCATGGTAATTTAAAAGAATTTCATTAATCATAGCTGATGGAACCACAAGTTGAAACCATAAACTATTGTTCTGGTCAGAAAACCATTTCCTGTATAAACCTCCATCTCTCAAAACAAGTCTTTCCCACTGGGACCATAAATTCTTCACAACTTTGGAAGCACCCTGAACTTCTGAATTTGAAGGTTGTTCAGTGAACTTTTCAAGCCACTTAATAATAACTTTCAATGCAGGGTCTGCTAATTGTAACTTCCTCAAATCATCACTGGAATAATTTGGAGACCAATTTGACTTGATTTTGCTTGACACTCTTGAAATGACAAATGTGTTCTGGCCAGAAGGTGGTAACCTTGACAATGCGTCAGCATTATCATGACGTTTACCAGCACGATGCTCTACAACAAAATCAAACTCAGCTAATTGTTCTAACCATCTGGCAACTTGACCTTCTGGTTCTTTAAAACTTTGTAACCGCTTCAAAGCACCATGATCTGTTCTAACAGTAAAATGACGTCCTAATAAGTAATGTCGGAAATATTTGCAAAAATAAACTAATGACAGCATCTCTTTTCTAGTCACACTATATTTTCTTTCAGGCTTGGTCATTGATCTACTCCCAAAGGCAATGACCTTTTCAATGCCATCATCACCCTTTTGAGATAACACAGCACCAATCCCAAAGTCACTTGCATCAGTGTCAAGGATAAATGGCTTGTCAAATTGTGGATATGACAAGATGGGTGTTGTCGAAAGACAGACTTTCAATTTCTCAAAGGAATTTTGACAAATTACACTCCAAACAAATTTTGATTGTTTGCTTAACTATTTGTTCAAGGGGAAGCAATTTCGAGAAACCTTTAATAAACCTTCTGTAATAACTTGCTAGGCCAAGAAAACTTCTTAATTCTTTGACATTGGTCGGAGTTGGCCAATTTTAATGCTACAAATTTTAGCAGGGTCAGTCATAACTCCTTTATCTGAAATAACATGACCTAAATATTCTACCTGCTTCTGCAGAAGTTTACACTTCGAAGGTTTTAATTTCAAATTTGCGTTTCTCAATCTAAGGAAAACTTCCCTAAGTCGAAATAAGTGATCATCAAAATTTGTACTAAAAACAATGACATCATCAAGATATACAAGACAAGATTCGTAATTAAGACCTAATAAGACACTCTCCATTAACCTCTCAAACGTTGCGGGGGCGTTACACATCCCGAAAGGCATAACATTAAACTCGTAAAGACCATGACAAGTGACGAATGCTGACTTCTCCTTAGCAGAGGGGTCCAGCTCCACCTGCCAATAGCCGCTCGCAAGATCAAGAGTTGAAAACAAGGTCGCTCCGGACATCTGGTCTAATGTGTCATCAATTCGTGGGAGGGGGTAAGCATCCTTCTTGGTCACTTTGTTGAGTTTTCGATAGTCAATGCAAAATCTTGTTGTGCCATCTTTCTACCCAACAAGGACAATAGGGGCAGCCCACGGACTTGTGGAAGGTTGGATAATCCCCTGGGTACTCATCTTCTCCAAATGGGTCTTCACTTCCTCTCGGCGGTGGTAGGGTAAACGCCGCGGTCGCTCACGAATAGGGGACTCATTCCCAGTGTCAATTTGATGTAAAACACGATTGGTCCTGCCAATATCGTCAGGACCAGTGGAGAAAATATTTGAAAATTCATCTAACAACTCCACTAAATTATTCTTTTGTTCAGAATCTATATTTAGGCCTTCTAAATCAAACAATTTACTCTCAGTGGAACACTGGCTGATTTTAGTTGGCTTAGATTTAGACGTAGAATTAACAGTGTGTAGGCATTTATCCTGCTCTTGAAGTATATGGTAACCATAACCATCTTTACTGTGTAACTCTTCAGAGAGCAACGGATAGAACTTCCCTACTTTCATACCATGATAAAGTGTAATGGGGGTAGGCGAAAGGTTAATCAACCGCAAAGGCACTATATTGTCAATAGCATTAACCAATACTCTTGCAATAACAATATCATTATTGTTTGAATGATCCAGATTCCCCTCAATTACTCCTTCATGGAAAATACATGATTCAGATTTGTCATCAAGACCAACATTATTAAGACATGCTTTAATGAGTGTTTCATGGTGACCCTCAATTTGAACTGTATCAGCAATTAAAACATTACATATTTGTGGCAAAGGTTTAACACCCAACCCAATTGGAACTATAACTCCACCAGCTTTTACCTGGCAACGATCCAATTCTATGCTAACACGATGCTTGCGTAAGAAATCTGTTCCTACCAAACACAATTGCATAATATTATCCACCACAAAAATTGAATGCGTGGTTCTGATACCACCAAGACAAATTTCAACATCTTGAAAACCTAGAATTTTGAGCGGGTCACCATTTATTGACACAAAAGACCCAAAATAATCAAAAAGTTCCTGATTTGGGGATTTAACTTGTTCCCAAAATTTCCTATTTAATAGTGTAACAGATGACCCGGTGTCAATCAAAATATCAACCAATTGATTCCCGACATAACCAGGGACATATAAACCAGAATCTAATTCCACACTATTAATATTGCAAAGGCAGAACCCCTCAGCCTTACTCTAATGAATTTACATTTGACATCATCTGACCAACCATTAATGTCAGCACAATTTTCAAAATAGCTTATCCAACTTCCCCAGTCCTCCTCCTTATTACCAGAGAAAGGATCTGGCATAACAATAGGACTGGTAAGCGTTGCATTTGAACTCTGTGGATCACTATCGTTAGGCATTTTGAACTTAAGTTAACTTAAATCAACAACAATACAAATATATATCACAAAATCTTGAAAGTCACAGTGAATTTAATCAAGACTTACTGACACAGAGGGAAGTTGGGATGTTCCCCCGCTATTTAAGATTTGCCTTATGCAAAAGAAAACCGGCAGGGACATAACTCACAATCCCTCTAACCTCCTGCATAGACTAAAACTATAACTGAATCAGCAAGTTTAACCTTAATCAAATTACTGGACTTACAGATTTTAAGCCTAAGTCATGTACAAATCAAAATCAAAATCATTGGAACGAGCTCACCAAATAAATCCCACCGAAAAGAAAAACAGAACTGCACATTGTATTTTCTTTTACCGTTGCCACCACTTTGTAGCGTCGCCGAGTCTTTGTGGCGGTCTCGAAACACATACTCAAGAAAACACTATAACACAGCAATATTGGGATTAAATAGAATATATTTTGAGCTACATGATTGACTGATCTGAGACTTCCTCCCTCTCTGAATCTCAATCCAATTCTGCTCTATTGCAGCTAGTTCTATACATTTATTTATCATCAATGCACAATATAATGATACAAAGAATAACATGATTAATGGGACAAATTAGTACTATTATCATGTCCAACCCACAAACCCAGACCAGGCGGAGACAGGCAGACTACTGTCTATTCCTAATTACTCTTTGTGGTCATGCATGTTGCACACCAATACCAAAAATATTCTAAGTTCAAGGGGACAAGGTTATTCCAAGTCATTAATTATTTATAAGGGCTAATTTTAGTCTAATGTGAGTAATGCAACCACATTACAATACATATAATTTCAACATCCAAGCTATGTTATTATTAACACGCACGCTAGTTGTTCGATTTAGTGGTGTACGCCCGCGGATTCTTTTGACTCGTGTGTTTGCTTTTAATTAATTGGGAACAGACACTTCATCGCTTTGTACAGTGAACCATTGCGGAGAAGGATTAGTGAAGTAGTTTTTTGTTTTAATCAATTTACAACAGCCATTAAGGATTAAAACGTAGGTGCCCATTAAGATTACGTCTTTTTGAGTATATTCATCTTATTATTACAAAGTAGGACAATTTTTTTAACTTATAATTACAAATGGCAACAGCCACAAATTCGTCGCAGAAAGGTTTATTTTAAGCCGTGCGTCGTCAATATTTGGTTACGCTATTATGTTGAGCAATGTAAACGTTTTCCACGTTATCAAGTATACACCACAGGTCCTTTTCAAGATGGCGAATCTCCTAGACAGATGGAGGCTTTTACATCTATACATAAACAATAATGCATACTACTACTGTACATAATACTACACTTACCTATTAAACTTATTATAAAAACTTTCTTCGAATGGAAAAACCATACCTGGAAAAACTAGATTATGTTTTGGTACTTTCCTGACTTGTTGGATTCTTTGGGAAAGACTTCTTGAGGAATGTGCATGATTATGTTATGTCACAACTAGACTGATTTCAGTTATTCTTAAAAAAAAAAATCAAAACAATTAACTTGACTATCTTAATACTTGAATAAGGTATTTGAGTGCTTTTTACTCAAAGTTTCTCTTCATGCTCTTTCTCTTATACAATGTAATGAAGTTCCTCAACCACTAAAAAGATCCTTTATTGAGAAATTATTGTGCACATTTTGTTTCTTGAAAATAAAATAATGGCGCAGTTGAAAATAAATATTATTCACAAATCACTAAACTTCAATGTTTTAAATTTTATTTTTAATTAGACATATACACAGGCTTTGGCCAGCATGAGAGGATGTCAAAATCAACAAGGAATGACTTGAGCCAACTGAAGCATTGACACAATGATTGGTGGACTTCTTTGATCGTCTTGTAACAGATACGACCATTATTACACTGTGAGTACCATACTTTTAATAAATAATTATGAACCATGGTGGCCTCGAACCATCTCATGGATAGACACAATTGCGTAAATGTTGTCAACTAATGTTGTGGATAGACACAGAATTAGCTTCTTTCAAATCCATTAAAACCACAAGAATACTGTAGCAAATCATTTTTTCAAAATATCATTTTACAGCGTTTTTCACTTATAAGCATCAATATGCACAATGTTATTGTAAAGTTTCTGAGCACTAATGATTGGATTGCTTGACATTGATATAACTTTTATTTGAACCTAAAACAGTGCAAATGTTTCCTCTATACCTCAACAGACATTAATCTTATGTCACTATTTGTGTTATGAAGAAAAAAGAGTAAGCTCATCAGAAAATTCCAGTTGATACCTGTTTGAAATCTACCAGGGATTAACCTGAATCTACAGGCATCATGATATTTGGTGAGGCACCTGCTAAAGTCACTATTAGTTTCAATAGGATCAATGGGTTTTGAATAGGTGGCTAGTACCTGTTTTAAACCCCTGTGAAAGAACAGTCTTCAAATGGGCACAATAACACAGTGAAAGGAAATCAAACTTCAATTATTGTTTCATTTCCAAATGTTTGCCCATTACATGCAAAACTAGTTTTTAATTCCTATGCCGAATAAACCTGAAAGGTATTAAAGGTACTGTAGCATGCATACAGAGAAATCTTTACATAGAAAGTCATGTGCATACTAGGTATAAATCATAACGCTTGTACACATTTTTTTAAAACAATTCTATTCTAATTGTTTTTATCTTGGAGACTCTGGGAACTTGGATTTACGGGGACATAAATGAATAAAAAATATAACACAAACAGGATGCCAAACTTGCAACATGTGTCAAAGGGATAATGTACCCAATCAGTTAGCAGAGCCCAGTTAATTAGGTCACGTGACTGGGTTCTCTTATGAAGGAATTCACGTCGAGTGCAGACCTTTGAATTTTCGCGGAACACTGACCATTTGACAGTGGTCGTAATTTGCAACGAACAGTCATGTGGGATGCATTTCTCTTCAAGATGGCAGGTAAGTCTCACATTAAACTTTAATTTTCAATTTTCTTTAACTTTTGCCTCGTTTTAGAGATATTTGATTTTAAAAGTTGGTTCCCAAATTTACTAGATACAAAAACAAGTCCATAAATGCTGTGTTTCTGACTCGACCGACACAAAATATTAAATTTTGACGGTAGATTCGTAAAGATGAACCTTACAGCATTTCATACATACCTAATCCGCTATTTGCGGATGCCAAAATATTCTGGCACGTGCACCCTAAAATATTCATTAATTGTTAATGTTGTAATGATCATATCGTGTTACGCAAAAAATCTTTCCTATCCGTAAATTCCCAACTTCCAATTGAATATTTCTGGTATCAAACGGTGGAAACAAAAAAGTGTAGACTAAACGTACAGTAGTAACGTTAGGCTAGGCCTGAGTTAAATTAACTTAGGCATGAGTTAAGTTAACTTGGTATCTTTAAACAAGGATATCATTTTTGATTGTTTTAAAATTTATTTATTTGAATGTTTATTAGACCTGTGAACGTTTAGGGATTTCAGTAAACGTGTGTACACGCCAAAAAAAGCGAGCGTGTATCGTGTACACGCGTTTAGTACCGTTATTTTCGGAAATACACCAAAACTACGAGGCAAAGTAAAAAAAATCGCGCAACCAGTATGGCAAAAGTACTGACCTTATTGCCCAAATAGACGCTAAGTTTTGCTTTCTAAATCGTAAAAAGTTTACTTCTACAGTATAAATCATCATTTTTATTGAAAATATGCATGGAAATTCAGTTTAGAAAGAACAGATAACTTTCTTTCAATGTCATTTAAGCTCAACATCGCATAACTTTTTTGTCCTATTCGCTACGGCTTTCAAAGTTCTTATGTGAAAATCTTGCATATAACCAGGCCTATGATAAAACATTTCAAAACTACGCCACCACCACCAGGAAGTTCTGAAATATCAGTCCTCTCAAAAAAATGGCCGCCATCTTTGCAACGCATGCAGAATTTCAGCTCTGTTAAAACCTTTTTCTGTTTGTTTATTATGCAATATATTTTCTTTCTTGCAAAACTTATTTGACTCATCAGGTAATATTTACATGTAAATGTACTGATTGTCACGATCAAGTAATATTTAAGTGTTTTTTGGTCGATTTAAGAGCTTGTAAAACGGGCCTGGATTGTGTGGGATTCAAAGCCTTATGCCATTATGGCCTAACGTTAGGCCTATTGTTAGTTTCACTGTTTACTGCTGCACATTCGCAGTGCATTTTACAAGTTAGATTACTCAGATTTCGGCGAAATCAAAGTGCATAATATCCCCATTTATTAGTGATTACTGCGCATTTGTGATTCGCACATTTAAATAAAATTATGCTAATCACCAAATCAGATTTACAGTTTGTCATTGATTGGAAATTTGTCAGCCGAATGTGTGTGTGATTTGAATCATAAATGAACATTGATTTTCAACGGCAAGACATGACTATGAAAACCGATTACTCGCAATGAAGTATTTAGTAAGCGTTCACAAGATTTGGAAGCATGTAACGTGTACACGCCAAACGATGTTTATGTTTTCCCATTTGGGTCATAATTTTTATCATGTTATTTCATGTGTTTGATCTGGTGTTCATTGTTTTCTTTTTGATCTAGATTTCTTTTTACCGTCATATTATTTCTGCGTTTTTTTTGTGTGTGTGTGTCACGGGTAACTTTCAACTATAGAATATAGGTTCACTTCGAAGTATAGACATAGCTGCTGACACTGTTGGCAGAGAAGTCACGCTCTTTTGACACTATTATCATCAGACATGAATATGCATGAGATGTACCTCTGCTTTCCGTTATGTATGCACTGCAACCGCCGATTTTGGCCAAAATCGACGGTTGCATATCACACGCCTCGCCAGAGCAAGGGCAACCTATTATGATATTATTATTTGCTTGGCCTGGCACAGCTACGATCTAATTACATTGCCAACACGCGCGAGTGTAATATGATGCCTTGCACACTTAATGTGCATCGTTCTTTAATTAAGATTAGCAGGCCTACAATCCCTAAAATATGTAAAAAGTTCTTCCAAAGTAAATATGCATTGTTCTTTAATTAAGACAATCCGCGCTGTCCAGCCAAGGATATTGTATGGGAGCCATATGATGTATAATGATTCTTTAAAAATTATCTGACTAAAACATTCATTTGGGAAGTTCACGAGTCAGGGGTTATTTTTTGAGAGTGGACCTGCATTTTATATTTACTGCGTGTAGGCCTAACGTTTGGTCCATTATTTTTTCAATGAGGCA
Source organism: Chiridota heheva (assembly GCA_020152595.1). NCBI lineage: Eukaryota > Metazoa > Echinodermata > Holothuroidea > Apodida > Chiridotidae > Chiridota > Chiridota heheva. The sequence goes on from JAIGNY010004290.1 coordinate 307,043, forward strand.
CACAGTTACCATAATTTTTATCATGTCATTCCTTTCTTAATTTTCATCTTGTTTTTAGCATTTTGCTTGTTTCTGTTCTTTTTGACCTCGAGTTCTTGTTTGATTATTTTGTACTGTTTTGTTATTTCTGCATTTTAATTTTAAAAGTAATTAATAGAGAAGTTACACTTGGGCCATTGTATGGGGATTCATGTAATTTTGGTGGCAAAGCAAAGTTTCAAAACAAAAGAAACTTAGTAGAAATCAAATTCAAAAGAAATGGCAATATTAAAAAAAAAAATAGAATTTTTTAATCCAATATATGAGGTATAGAAAAAGCACTAGTCTTATTAAGGTTTGCTAATTTAAATCTTAAGGGCTCCTTGACAGAAACATTTAGACGAGGCCTTGCTTTAATTTGTTTGATGCTGTTTAGGCCTTTGCGAATTGTAAGATGCTATGGAGGGCCACACCACATTGCTTAGAACAGGTTTGTGGCAACAGTTCCTCAGAAACAAGACAAAATAAGAGGTTGCTTATTTCATATTTGTCAAAAACTTTTCTCTCTCTTACCTCCAGAAGTCATTCAAAATTCAGATCAAAGATTTTACACCTCTGGTGGATTTGAAATGCCATTGTCATGTGTTGTTGATAAACAAGGTTCAAGTCTGTATCATCTTAAAAGCAACCATGAAGAGACAGATACACAATTCTGGCTGCATGTTGCTGATACTTCCTGTTCCATTATTCATTTGTATTCTCTTGACCGAGATGTGGGTGTCGTAGGACTGCCTTTTGATTTTTAGGATAAAGGTGTATACCTGCAATACCAAGCGGGCCTAGGAAATGACAGGTACATTCACATGAATAATCTTTAGCTTGCTTTGAATAATGATTGTTCTTTTATACTTCTTAATCTGGCTACTTCTTTGTTTCATAAATGCATACAGGTCCTGTACATTGCATCTGGGTGTGATTTTGCTTCCTTCTTTGTGAAGAAGAACAAAGTCACATTTTTCAATGTCTTTTTCCAAAACGCAAATTTCATTTGTGGCACAGATTTTACTGGACAGCACACCTTGGTATGTATTCATTTTTCCGTTTGGTTGGATGTGTCTACTTTGCTGCTAACCGAGCTTGTCTGAGTAGGTATGAAACACCGCTTGCATTGTATAATAGTCAGAAAACTGATGATCCTCCAATGAGCCATCAACGCTTTAAAAAAAAGATCCACCATACAAGCTGGAAAGGTACCTTAGAGGATGAATTGCTCCCATCTGATAAAGGATTAAGGTTACACTGGTTGAGATCTCCCTGGGTGAGTAATGTTTGGGGTAAGTGTCAAGAGGAAATATTTACTTATCCTGACATCTCCCTTTAAGGATGGAGTATCTCTGATGGGAATAATGTGACAGTTAGATGGGATTTAGAGGAGAACAAATCTGCCATACAAAAAAAAGTACTCCACCTAAACAAGAGGCTGCGGTTGTAAAAACGTAAGTGCATGGGTAGAATCATGTCCATAAACCGTTAATAATGCTTCTGGAAGAAAGTCAGTAGGTAGTGATGAATCAATGACCTAGCAGACTAAACCTTCATGTGAATCATATATATATATTTGTTTGATATGATGTGATTTTAAGTTTGAAGTGGAATTTGAGTAAATGAAAGGAAAAAATATAAGATAATAAAAAAATTATTTTGTTGTCTTTTCTCCTTTTTTTTAATAAGTTTTAATCAATAAGTGCATAATATAATAAGGTTTTATGTTAAGAGATTTTAGCCATTCTTTCATTCGCAGGATGATTAAATGATTTTCACTTATAATTAATGTTACTATTTTAGGATGGGACATTGAAAACTGGTAGAAATTGATATTGGTGAAAATCCAAAGGTCAAACTCAAAATTTTAATACTGGTATCCTAAAATCTTTGGTCAATTGGTGAGAATTATTTTGCCAACTTTGCTGGCTGAAAACATACTTGCCCAGGAAAAAATGCATATTCTAGATCAGTAGATCTACAATATTGAGGCTAAGAATTTATTTAGAGTCGTATTTATCTATTTTTTAATTCGCATGCGTAGCATTATGCGAACTTATGTAATGGCGATTACGTCCGTCTGGCCGTCCAGAGATTTGTCCTGAAATTTCCTTATAAATGTTAAAGTTTTTTGAGAATTCCTCAAAAAATGTTAAAGTTTCTTCAGAGTTCCTCAGAAAAAGTAAATGTTTCTTCAAATATCCTTATGGAAGGTTAGAATTTCCTTTAAAATGTTAAAGTTTTTCAGAGATACCTAATATAAGATTGAAGACTAGTTTCCTTAAAAAGTCTACCAATACATTTAATATTTTCTTAAAAGATACCTGTAAAATGATATAATTTTCCAATATTCTTCAGAGATCTTCAAGTTTCTCTTGTAGTACTTGAGATTTAGAATTCTTTAAAAAATTTGGGCACCATTAGTTGTATCAGGCATGATTTTTTAAACTCCACCTTTATTATTGTGCTCATTTGCATAAAGTTACTACAGTATTATGACCTGACCAAACTTTTTTATTTAGTATGCTTAGTCAGGGAGTGTGACAGGACGTGATTGCATATAAACATAGGGAGGGATGCCATGGGGGCCATGAAGGACATATGATTTAATATTTACCATGTTGTATACACCAAAGGCTATATCAGGCATAATTATTTGACTCCACCTTTTTTTCTTATTTAACAACTCATTTGCATATAAGTTATTATATGAACTGACACTTTAATACATAGTATGCTCAATCAGGGACTGTGCTAGCTAGGATGAGACTTCTTATGGAGCCTATGGGATGTCTTGTGGGACATGGGGTGGGATGCCATGTGGGACATGGAATGGGATGCCATGTGGGACATGGGGTGGGATGCCATGTGGAACAGGGTAGAATGCCATGTGGGACATGGTGGGATGCCACAAGTAACACAGAGTGTGACATAGGTTGGGATGCCATGTGTGACATAAGGTAGGATGCCATGTGTGACATAAAGTAGGATGGCTTGTGTGACATAGGGTAGGAGGCTATGTGGGACATAGGGTAGGAGGCCGTTGGACGTGGGATGTGATGCCATGTGGGACATAAAGTAGGATGTCATTGGGACATTTGGAGGGTACCATGTGGAACATATGGTGGGATGCTATGTGGAACATCAGGTGGGAAGCCACTGATGCGGCACACAGGGAGGGATGCCATGTGGGACATAGGGAGGGATGTCATGTGGTACATATGGTTGGATTAATGTGGGACATACGTGTAGGATGGGATCCATGTGGGTCATAGCGTGGGATGCCATGTGGCATAGTACCCTATAATTTATCCTGCTCGCAGTATGAATCTGTCACAGGAAGCAGTATTTCTCCGCTCGACTCCAAAGCCATTTCCTTCCCCTTCCATTGGTATCATGTACTCTCCACCCTCACATCATCTCCTTTCCCACATTTATACCTACTGTATTTGTGCTAGTGGAAATTGATGTTTATGATTGAAGACCTGTTCAACCAATGAGGATATAACATGAGTTTGCAGAAGCAGAGGTCACGGATTCAAGCAGACATTGCCACTTAAAGTTTACTTTATTTAAACGAATTTCTGCACTGATTACAAACTACTGATAATTTTACATACCGTACCACATGACTTCACACCAAATTGTTGAATTTACTCTTTGGAGTCTCACAGGTTAAGAGTGGTTGAAGAATGATCAATGTATTTCTGTCTCAAGCAAATTAAATAACAAACTTTGTTCATGCCAGCAATTATCAATAAGGTCAACTGTTTCTCTCTGACATAAACTCTAGGGGGCCCTTGCCATCCATATCAGAAAAAAGTATGTGTGTAAGGGGAGCTTTCATGCCACCATATCAGAAAAAAGTGGGGGGAAATGCCTCCTTCAAATCCCGCGTACTCTTCGTTTGATTAATGTCAGGGAACTTTATGATATGGTGTAATGGGTATTTGACAATTTCATAGGACCATTTTCAAAACGGTAATCGAGTTGTAGATGAAATATGCCCATAATTATCTGAGGAGTGATTTACATTTGTTCTGACTTCGCCTAGTACATATTTTCTTCCAATCTAATGGAATGCTGCAGGTCACCTACATGAAGCACATACAATATGCATGGGACTTTGTGGCAAGTGCCTCTTTCAAAACTTTCAGACCCATTTATACCTACATTATTGAAAATATATTACGTAATTTCCAAAACTAGCTCCCCATTGGAGAGAGGACTAAATGACCCTTTATTATGAGGCTGATAAAAATTTGATATGGTGAAAAATATTTCCCTCATTTTTATATAGATTAATATTTTTCAGAACATAGTCATGGCAACCTCGGACCTCCATTAATTCATTGGCGCTATCTACCCAGACGATTGCAGGGCCCGGATTTCCCCCATATCGGAAAATTCTGAAGAGCAAGAAAATAAACTCATCTTTTTCTTTTTAATATATTACCTTATTTTAATATAGAAGAATATTTTTAGAGCATGGGCATGGCAACCCTGGCACCAGGGCGGCCGACAGGAACGCTGGTCCCGGGTCCATTATGTCAGATAATTTTAAAAAGCAATAACAAAAGGGGTCACCTATTTCTGTTCCAGTTTTTCTCTATAAATTGTCAAGCATGGGCCCCAATTTTTAACCCTGTTCCAAACCTACATTCCTTTTCTTAATTTGTAAGTGACCCAGACCCCCCTCCCTCCGCATCTCAACGGTACTCCTGGCCCCCAATATCAAAACCATCGAAGGTCCTAAATCAGCCATGGCCATAATCAATGTCAAAAGGAAACATACATAATAGACCTACTGTTAAGAAGTGTTCAACTTAAATGATGCATTTCTTTACAAACAATTACCCATAACAATGGAGATAATGTAGCCCACTTAAAATAAATTACATATACAACAACAACAAAAATGAATCAAGATAATAATTGTTTGAAATCATCATCTGCAAGACTCTGTTCAGTCTATTATCGCATTTGCCGATTAGAGCGTCTGCAATCTGACGTCATACAATGACAACATCAGGAGCCAATGGGAATGCTGGAAACCTCCGCGAAGTATCAGCCTTGTTTCTGAAGAGCGACTGTAAGGAATTGTCGTGTATTTGCCGTGTTCCTGACTCAGCCGACAAAAATTTAATGTAGGAAAGTGCGGAATTATCGTAAACAAGATATTTTTACATCTTTTCTATGATTTTCGCGATGTTGCCAGTATTTTTTCGTGTGAAACGTCTCTTGAAACGTAAACCCCTATTTTCCCATTTTTGTTAACTTTTTTTCCGTCCGTAAATTCACCCTTTTACTTTCTAGTATTAACCAAACAGCTACTATTTTCTGAGAACCTATTAACAATTTGCAAGTTGAATTGTATCAGTAGTTATAGTCGTTAAGATATCACAGTTTTAAAATGGTATGTTTTCTGCTTATTAAATATGCACAGCACAAAAAGCTATGCATACGTTCCTAAGAGAATAAAGCTCTTTTTCATGGCTCTGCGGACTGACTGTACCTTGAAGATTTCCCGTCATGTTGACACGGGATATTGAAAGGATTATCTCTACTACCTATCGGCTTGTGTGCAAAGTCACATTTTCCAATATCCTATGGCAAAGGGACAATCTGGAAAGCTGACTTCCATTATTATCACTTTGACACAAGCAAAAGTTATCATGGTGAATTAAGAAAATATATTTATCTATCTACAGTGCCGCAAGATGGACTCTAAAAAGGAAATTGAAGCCAAAAACAACTTATGCGTTCCTGCAAACAATTGCTAAGTTTGCTTCATTCATCCAGCTTGCCGCCAAGTGGGCCAATTTTTTAGGTGTGACAGGTTACCAGACATCACTGACTGAGAAGATGGCGAACCGTGAAAAAAGAAAGACAAAGTAAGCGGTGGCCCTAAGACAGGCCGAGTCCAAAGCACCCATCAGCGGTGAGCATTTGGTCCATTAAAATTTTTTAGTGGTGTGTCTCTGGCATACACAGGAATGAAGAGATTCTACACCTATCATACTCTAAAATTTAAATTTCTCTAACAATGGATTAACTATATATGCTTCTCAGGTCTTCATTTAACCCCTCAAAACAAGCCCAAAACAATTTAAAATTCTTTTCTTAAAATAAATTTTCACAACTTTTCTTTCATTTTGCACCACTACAAGTTTAGTTTATATGAATGCTAAGACAATAAACTTTTCATTCAAAAAGTCAAAATTAAGAATTTTCAACAAAAATATGCAAAATTGAACATTTTAGGCCAAAGTAGGCCAATTTTTTGAGCTTATATTTTTTCTTGTGGATTATGAAAAATGAGGATTTTTTTACATATTTAGATTGTTTGTGAAAATTCCTTTCCATTGATACCAGTCTAAAGCAAAACATGCAAAAACAATGTAAATAAACAAAAAATAAATCACTGCTGTAATTACTCACGGAAAAACAAAGTCGCGAGTCCGATACAGGGATTGAACCATTTTTTTCCAGCTAGTATGCCTGCTCTATTTTTGTTCTCAATGAGGTACTGTCTTTGATTGGCGCACCTATACTTTTATTCACATGCATGGTAAATAGAGCATCGTGTGAAAAGTGACAGAACTTCAAAATGAATTCTATCATCCGGTTATTCATTTCAAGCTACCTGATTGGCTGACAAGCCTCATTTTCATAATCCTACTGTCCGGTTAATACTCAACGAACGGACAGTAGCTGAAAAAAAAAATGACAAATGATAGCACTCCCAGTCAATAACCGGGCTGTTGCATATTCATAAGATTGACAGTTTCTAATGTGGAGTAACTCTTACATTCATCATGGCAACCACCCCTAGCATCCAGGGATTAACCCTTCAGTAATAATTCTACAATCAAAAATAAATTATGCCAAAGATAGTCACTTTCACTTTCAGCAGGGACAAACTTCTTGCTGACAAGCTGATTATGCCAGATTTGAATTGAGCAATAAAATAGTCCAATGTGCAGTTTAAAATAGAATATGCAATATGTAAAAAGCAAAATGTAAATTTAAAAGTTAGGTCTACAAGTTCATACTAATACAAGTCCAACATGGCTATAACTACTCGGTACTTGCACCAAACAAGTATATCACTAGAAATGATACATGCCACTACCTGCTTGACTTTTTTCTAGAATCATTAGTCTTATTTGTAACATTAGGGCCTAAGCTTTTAAACAGTGTCACTGTTTACAACACAATTGAATTGCTGCATGAAAATTCCACTCCATGTACAGTGTACCTACAGGCTACACAGTACTGTTGTTGTAACTAGCCTAGCAGTGCATTGCCCTAAACCAAAACGAACAACTTAAACACTGTTCAAACCTTCCTATTCTGACAAATTTGAGAATATTAAATACTGTAACAGTAGTTTCTGTTTCAATAACAAGTAGGCCTGAAAGACTTCTTCGCACTTTGACGGGACACGGCCATGTGCTTAAGCCAAACCGTTCAACCTTCGTACTGTTAGTACATGTTTACAGCTGGCCTTCGGTATGAGTGTGTAGTGACAAGACACTGACATAATTTTTTTCTTTGTGTATTGTTTCTTGCTAACTTAACGAAGACATTGTTTCTTTGAGGATAAACCAGAGTGTGTTTCTTCTGAAATATTGCTTTTGCAAAATACTTACATTACATTTCTAAGTTGATGAAATTGCTAGTCATTTACCAGATCAAGTTTGTTCGTTGGACAAAAGTACAAAATGGTGGATTAGAAACCATCAATTATTCTCTCTGTGCTGTCATATGCAAATAAGCTGGATTGATGCATGTGCGGTACTGTTTATGTAATTTCGCACATTTCTTCATCAGATTTTGTAAAAAAAAAATGAACGTTTTTCATCATATTTGGTGATAGAATAGATATAAATTGCTCTTGCTTGCGCATTGTTGGTAATAAGCGGCTTACCCAAATAATTTGAACTATAATGGGCTTGGCTCACCTCGCCCATTATTCTTCAAATTATTTGGGCTTGCCGGTTTTTACTCAGTTTATTTCTTATTTACAAGCAGACTATCAAAGCTGGCTAGCTGGGAAACACAATGATTATAGTGTCTTTGAATACAATTGCTATTTGATTTATCCTGAATAATGGTAATCTACATACATAAATAAAGTGTGTCAAACTAAAATAATAAATCTGTTTCTGTTTTAACAACAGATTCCACAATCCCATATGAAGACATCATCCAGTTTAAGAGTGTGGTGACACCTCAAGCAGTGAGAGCTGCAGGTAAAGTACATGTTAAAGTATTAATTTAGAACACGGAAATACAAGTTTTTTGTTGTTGTAATTTCAACCTCTCAAAATGCGATATTATATAGTACACACAAATTATGAATTTAACCAGTAAAATTTGCTTGCAGAGATGGGCCATTTTTTCAAGTATCTATCTTATGCATCACATTTTGTCATATTGTTATTTTCCCCCCTTTCTTTGTTTTTGAAGGAGATAATTTTATCCGCAGGCTTTTTCTGGAAGAGCTCGGCTATTGAGTTGTGGGTGGCGAGTGAAGCTCTGGGAAGGTTGTACAGGGGGCAGGAAAGGAGGACGTGATGCACTGTAAGGGGGCAATGGCAATTGTTGCAGAGGGGAGGTAGAGCCAATAAGGTGTGAGTGAGTGAGGTGGGTGTGACCTATTCTAAGACATTAATGCGGATGTTGTCAATACGCGAGAGATTGTGGATGGTGGGTTTGATCAGAATGGTGGGCTGGATGACGTGGACTTTGTTATCAATTTGGGAGTCCCATGAGGTTTGCCAGTGGTCACTAACAAGGGAAGCAATAAGCGGTTTGATGTCAGAGAGGGAAATGGGAAAGGGGGGTATAGGGCAAGCTTAGTGGCTGCATTAGCTGTCATTGCCGGGGATGCCAACAATGCTGGGTATCCAGAAGAAAAGATTACTTTTCCTGCAGAGGAGGATTGGTGGGGGGCAAAAGGAGTTTATGGAGGATGAGGTGAGATGTGGGGTTATCCCATTTAAGATTGAGTAAAGAAGTAAGGATAGACTTGGAGTCTGAGAAGATGGCAAAGTGGCTGAGCGAGGATTGCTTAATAAAGTTGAGGGCAAGGAGGATGCCTTGGCCTTGGCCGAGAAGATGGACGAGTAGTTAAGAAGCCTGCTACTGAGGGTGATGTCTTGGATGACAGCAGCAGCAGCTGTCTTGTCGCCTTACTTGGAACCATCAGTATAGATGGAGGTGTAGTTTGAGAGTTGGTCTTTGATTTGGTTGTGCAGGTTGATGAAGAAGTTAAGGTGTGTTTGGGTTTTGTATTGAGTGGAGAGGCCCAGGTGGATAGAAGGGAGGGGGTGGCCCATGGAGGAAAAGTTGACGAGGAAAAGGTGCCACGAGTGACGGTTGATGCCGAGATGGTGGAGGTCTGGTTTGATGCGTAAGCTGAATGAAGGGGATTGGGTTTTAGTCCTATCAAAGAAGGTGGAGAAATTGGGGTACCTAATAAGGTTGTAAACAGGGTTCTGGGTGTAGGTGAGGGCTCTTAAAAGTGTAGGAGAGGCTAAGCTTTTTAAACCTTAGCAGAAAGGGGGGTTTGTTGGCCTTTACGTAAAGGCTAGTGATTGGGGAGGTCCTGTAGGCACCTAAACAAAGTCTGAGGGTTTCATTTTAAATGTGGTTGAGGTGAGAGTTATAAGCGGCACAGTAGACACAATTACCGTAGTTGAGCTTGACAGGAATGGTGAGCCTTTCTTTAGTTCAATTTAGTAAGTTGGCCTATGGCAGGAATTTGGGTGCAGCCCCATATACATCAATTATATGAATTATTTAAATGATTCATCAATTTTCAACCCCAAAATACATTTCAAATTCCACAATTTATAGTACATACAGTATTTTACTGTGAGTCCCATTCTATAGATTGATAAGGACATGCTCAGAGACACCTGAGCATTGTATGCGTTCACAATCCGTACCTCACTTCTTTCGTACCATGTTGTATATGTAATCTAAATCTAATCATTTTTTGACCAGTTTAAAAAAAATTTGAATGCATGGTACAAAATGAGGGCTACAAAAGTTAGTGTTATTTTTCTTTCTTTTCCAGACAAATGTGAGTGAAGCCATATGTCAGAGGAATCAATATTTTAGGTAAATATCATTCTACAAATACTATATGTGGGTACTAAGATGCTTTCATATGAAATGCATTGGTATAAGTAAAAGCAGGTGTATGGGTGCATAAACATTCTCTTCGCATACAGACTTCAAAAAGGGCTTCACTAGAACCCAAATAAATGTTTAGCTTCCGTTGTGGCTCATACAGTTCAATTTAAACAAATGTAAAGCTAATTTTTTTTATAAAAATTCTTTGAATTTATTTATTACTTAAGTACATGGAAATAAAATTGTCTTTCCAAGTCTAATTCTCACTGTGATGGTAAACTTAAAATAAAATGTTTGTTTGTCATAATCATAATGGTATTAAAGATTATAACCAGTCAAGTTGTGTGTTGCACATGCTTGTATCAAGTGATACCTCCTTGGTTGTATTTCTTATACCGCATTCTATGAAATAAGTGCCCATGCACAGATAAGCTCACATGACCAGATAGATACATGTAAGCCTGCATGCCCAGACAAGCACAAGTGCCCTGATGAATGCCTGTGGCCTGATAAGAGCTTGTGCCCCAATATAAGGGCCTGACCACTAGTGTACCTTCCTCCACCCTGATATAAGTTCCTGTGCCCTGATAAGCATCCGTGCTCTGATAAGCACCCATATAAGTGCTCATGCTTTAATAAGCGTCCATGCTCTAGTAAGTGACTTTCATAGATTTAAGTGGTTTTGATGTGGTATACCCAGAGTGTATTAAGCCATAGTAAAAACACAAGTGAGTGACTGCTAGGCTGATTCAACTGGCATACACACTTCTTTGCAGCCAAGCCACAGGAGAATTTCATTGTTAATTTGAGTGGACATTTTTAGTTATGAACCCCAAACACAGCACTCTAGACTATCATTTAAGGTATACTGTAACTATCCAAAGATAGATATCGAGCACAGGTTGATACAGCATTGTTATAAATCCTCACGATTTTGAACAAGAAAACAAATTTGAGCACTTATTTTGAAGAACTTAATTCGGTAAAAAGTGGTACTCTGGGTGCTTTTTAAGATAGCTGTACATTTTGCCTACAGTGTACAATAGTAAAATGAAAAAAATTTACAAAGCAAATTTGTCAGAGCAAAAAACACAAAATATCTTAGCCAATATTGCTCCTAACCTTCCATATGCCTTTACATCTTTCTTTACAGTTCAAAATCTATTTCCAACCACCTCTAAATCATTCTTCATTTATCTTTTTATCAAACAATTTACCTGTTTGACCTCGAGTTAATGAAGGTGGCTGCTTGTAATAGTGACAGACATGGTGGAAATGGGAGCAAGTAATCCAAGAATAACTACGCAAATTGAAACCATTGATAACAATATACTGTAAGGCTTAATTATTGTTTATTACCTACAAGATTGGCGGGTAACATTTTGTAAGTTCATTGGCTGAATTAAATCTAGTACATAAAAATGTACACAACACTGTTTATAAGAACATACTGTAAGCAACAAAGATGCATATCTTTTATTCCATGCATTAGACTCCAAGCATAAGCACCTCTGGAGTACGCAGAATGAGTCTCCTGTCAGAGCAGACTGAGTTCCTGCTGAAAAGTTGGTTTGAAAGAGCTTGGGATATGGAAACAAAGAAGCCAGTGGGTTTAAGAAGAGCTCAGAAGACTGGTAAGTGCATCATTTGCAATTTTTGTTTTTGTTTAAGTTTGGATGAGCCAATCGATGAACAAGATTGTGATTTAGGACTTCCAGAAATAACTAGTCTTCTTTCACCTCAAATTTCAAGAATTAAAGGACAGCACCATGAGAGAGAGAGAGAGAGGAAGGGAGGGAGAGAGAGAGAGAACAAAACAAAACAAAAAAACAAGTATGTAGTAAAATAATTTAAAATTTAAATTCAAATTTGACATTTCAACTCAAAAAGAAAGTTGGTATTTTTTATGGTTGTGATTTCACATTTATTTAAAGAATTAGTTCAGGGACCAAGCAACTCTCTATCTTATATGCAAGAGGACTTGAAAAGAAACAAAATAGTGCAGAAAGCATTTACAAGTCCTATTCTGTTTAGGAGATGTGTAAGCTTAAAGTTTGTTATCATTTGTATAGAAACAACTGAAATCGTTCTAGTTGTAATGTTGATTTCTCAGTCTTTATGTAGCTAAATCCATCGAGCCATTAGGCTCATAGAGCCGCCTCTTATCCCCGGTATCCATGGTGCAAGCGGATGAGAGTACCTGACTCCCCCTGGACAGGATACCAGTCCATCGCATATTAACTCCCCAGCAGTGCTGGTACTCATTTTACAGCTGAGTGGACTGACACAAGTGCAGAAAAGTGTCTTGCTCAAGGACACAATGCAATGCTCACGATGGGAATCGAGCCCAGTACCTTTGGAATACGAGCCTCACTCCTTAAGCACTGCACCTCAAGACTATTTGTGATGTCATAACTTTAGATTCCTGAAAGTCTTTATGTATTTTGCCCTGTGATTTTGTGGCTTTAAAACCATGGGATATGTCAAAAAATAGTAAACTGAATCTAGGAAGGGTATTTATAATATACCAGCTGACAACAGTTTGAGGGAAAATAGGTTATTGTAAATACTGAAGAAAAAAATATTATACATGTACAATTGTTAATTCTGTGAGAATGAAGACACCAATTTTCCATAATAGACTTACCACACAATTCATTTATATACAGATAAAACAGAGCGTGAAAGTTTACTATCTCCTTAACAGAATCAGATATTTGAACGCTTTTTTCACCATTTTGTTTTTGTCCTCTTCCATGTAAGATGGACATGCTTGATCCCTGAATCCAAAAATTGCACTATTTATTACAGCAAAGCATCAAATTTTCACTGCTTTTGATGAAAATGTTTACCATTTCATGTTTTATAAAATATTTTTTTTCAGTAAAGTTCAAGTCAAATCAAGCTCAAGTTACCTGTCCATTTAGATATTTAATTTGTTGTCTTGAAAGTTTTCTTACAAAGTTGCAATTTCAACAAGAATAAATATTATTACTTACTGAAACAATACATATTGTTAAAAGGATTTATATCAGAACTCAATTGTCTTCCATCATCTTATTACAAAATCAAGTCTCACCAGAGGAATACTTTCTTTCAAACAGGCAATGCATCATATATCATAATGGTCGATTGGTTAACTGGAATGCATCATTTATCATCGTGGTCGACTGGTAATTGGAATGCATCATATATCATAGTGGTCGACTGGTTAACTTGAATTTATCATAGTGGTCGACTGGTTAACTGGAATGCATCATATATCATAGTGGTCGACTGCTTAACTGGAATGCATCATTGATCATAGTGGTCGACTGGTTAACTGGAATGCATCATTTATCATAGTGGTCGACTGGTTAACTGGAATGCATCATATATCATAGTGGTCTACTGGTTAACTGGAATGCATCATTGATCATAGTGGTCGACTGGTTAACTGGAATGCATTATTTATCATAGTGGTCTACTGGTTAACTGGAATGCATCATTTATCATACTTGTCGACTGGTTAACTGGAATGCATCATTTTTCATAGTGGTCGACTGGTTAACTGGAATGCATCATTTATCATAGTAGTCGACTGGTTAACTGGAATGCATCATTTATCATAGTGGTCGACTGGTTAAGTGAAATGCATCATATATCATAGTGGTCGACTGGTTAACTGGAATGCATCATTTATCATAGTTGTCAACTGGTTAACTGGAATGCATTCTTTATCATAGTGGTCGACTTGGTTAAGTGGAATGCATCATATATCATAGTGGTTAACTGGAATGCATCATTTATCATTGTGGTCGTCTGGTAAACTGGAATGCATCATATATCATAGTGGTCGACTGGTTAACTGGAATACATCATTTATCATAGTGGTCTACTGGTTAACTGGAATGCATCATATATCATAGTGGTCGACTGGTTAACTGGAATGCATCATATATCATAGTAGTCGACTGGTTAACTTCAATGCATTATTTACATAGTGGTCGACTGATTAACTGGAATGCATCATATATCATAGTGGACAACTGGTTAACTGGAATGCATCATTTATCATAGTGGTCAACTGGTTAACTGGAATGCATCATTTATCATAGTGGTCTACTAGTTATCTTGAATGCATCATATATCATAGTGGTCGACTGGTTAACTGGAATGCATCATTTATTATAGTGGTTAACTGGAATGCATCATTTATCATAGTGGTCTACTGGTTAACTGGAATGCATCATAGTGTATATCATAGTGGTCTACTGGTTAATTGGAAGTACTTGAACCAATTGTATTCTCATGCATGATGAGCAGTTTCGTTATGAAAGATAAGTCCTCAGGAGAAGCCTCCTGTGCGTATTGAGTATGACACCGTGACACAATGGATAATCTCAATGATGACACTAAAATATGAAATAATATGCCTTTTTTAGCTATAAGTCAATACTTACATTGATTAACTGAAATAATTGTTATACATGAAAACATCTAGCATGAGCCAAACTTTCAAGACCAAAAGTGTTAAAACTTTGAAGCATTTCAAAGACAAGAAACAGTGCTCAGAAAGATTACAGACATTTCCCACTTTTTAATATAAACTCAATGGTGTAGTTGTTGTTATGCTAAAACCAACAGATTTATACTTAAAAGCAGAATGATATTCTTGCAAAAACATCTGAAAATTTGAAGAAAAAAATGTGCATGAAATCATTAAGCAGTATAAGGGCTATTGGCCTCCCAAATTTGATTTGAATTTTTTGTATATTTCATGATTTGTGACTGACATCAAACAAACTTAAACATGGTTACATTGGCACTACCAGCAACAATTAAATCTTACTTCCAAATTCTGAATACAGCAAATGTACTTTAAACTATTTGTAACTCTTTTTCACTTATATTCTTTTCAAACAGGTTGCAGACTTGTTCATCCTAATGAGTTTGCCGACTTAACGAAACGACAACTTGCCGATAGATTGAGAAACATGGGGTTCAAGATGAAACAGGAGCAAGATGACTAGACTTCCATATGATTGGTCCCTGAACACATCCTTTAATATTTGCATTATTGATGACAGCTAGGTCAACAATTGAAAGATAATGATGTTCATCAAATTTTCACTGACTTTAATGAAGTTGTTTATTATTTTCATGTTTTATAGAATATCTTCTTCCAATCAAGCTCTAGTCAAAATTAACCTCAAGTTACCTTGAGATGCAAGATGAAAGGTTTATTTAGAATTCCATCACCTCTACTGCCCGCTTATTTTTTTTCTAGGTTTCTGATTGCCTGACAAGGCTCATTTGCATATGCAAGCAGCCCAGTTATTACTCAACAAAAGGCTAATTGCATATGCAAATTGCAATTTTCCAACACTACTGAATATTCAAATACTAAATTTGCATAAATTAACATCATTTTAACCTACAATTATATACCATGCAGGTATGGGGTAAAATGTTATTAACTTCTATCAAAGTGTAAGTTAATACACTGAGTGCATCTTTGTTTCAGTTTTTGAGTCAAGTCAATATAACTAAACTAGAAAAATAAGAATTTTACAAATATTCTTCCATGTCCCAACCCACACGAAGGTCAAGTCTCCAGTCAGCCATTTGCAACACACAGTGTACATAGGCCTTCAGAGATCGAGATTGTATACTGTACGACACATACACTAACAGTAACACTGTGTAACTAGGCCTAGCGTTAAGAGTCTGTAACTGTAAAGTCCACACAAACGTTTAAGTCTAAAGATAAACACCGCTGCACCAGTGTCAATGGGCGAGAAGGCTCTTACTTTGGTTTTTATTTTTACTACAAACCTCTTATCTGTAACTGATATTTAACTGTCTCAGAGTCATACTCACAACCCGTGACGATTTTTTATTTTCTTCTTAACTGCTGTTCTTGGAAGACAAGAGGGCCGAGGCCCCCAATCATCCTATTGCAAGAGTATAGCATCCTATATATTACCCATCTCCCTAATGATAGCGTTAATTGCAATAACCTATAAAATGAAAAAGAGTACTTTGTAAATACTTATTTTAAGCTAGAAATATTTATTATTTTATAGTGCAAAAATGTATTTCAAAAACACCTGTTAACAATTTATTGAAGAATTTTGTTGTTCTGACATTTTGATTTGTAAATATATTGGTTTGAAATAAATTATTCACATATAATTCCCCCCCCCCCCTCCCCTTAACTTCTCCCATGTGCTTACACTAGTGACAGTCTAATGTATATTTTCACATCCAATGTTCCAGACTTCAACAGTACCGTTGCAAATGTTAAAGTATAAGAAATAGATTTGATGGTACATGTGGTACTTGCATGGATTGTATTTGGTTTTATTTTGACTTCTCATTGTCTTCTAGATTTTTTGTTGAGGTAGTAGTATTGTTTTGGTTAAGCATGTAACCAATCAGAAATGACTGTGTATGTATGATGAATTTGATATGCTTCTAAAGCAATTTAAAGAAAAGATATGAATACTATAATGCTTTGTCTGACAAAGGCATCCAGTGGTTTAACCAAATGGCTTTTGGGGGATTATAACAGTTTTTAACCCTCATTATTTTGAGCTTGGAATTTCCTATTATATATCAGGATCTTTATGAAAATGCCATCGTAAGTTTGATCAGATTCTTGCATCTTTCAATGGCCAGTTCTTGCCTCTTCCTCCTAGGGTCGTTTGTACTTTTTGCTTCCTTGTGTATGATCTCTCTTTACTTAGTATAATAGTACAAATTGCTTTTAGAAAAACAATAAATAATTGAAAAAAATAATTTTGAAAATTGCAATCTTTTATAGCTTTTTCAGATATGAATTTCTGATTGCTTTGATATTGTTTGTAGAAACAGAATAATGAATGTAGGTATGTACAATATTTTTGTAGATTGTATTTTCTACCTTTTTCAACTATGGACTTCTGATTCACGTGTACACAAATATGACATTTGTTCACAAATTTTCGAGTCATAACATAAAATACACATTTTTGACGGAGAGTGTGATGTCACCGACACCCTTTGTTCGTCTTCACAATCACGCTCCTTTCATTGCAAACACATGAAGGGTAATGTTTGAATTCGAATATATCCATCATAGAACAAACCTAATTTTTAAAATAATTTTCAATTGTGTTCACATTGACCAGTGTTGGAGCCAGGCACCGCAAATCAAGGGGAAAATTGGGGGACAGTCTTGAGTTACCTTACCAGCTGATGACAATGCAAGGAACTAAATTTTTTTATATGAACCCCTCACCATCTTCCCTCGAAATTTAGTCATCAGATGTAGAGTAATTATTCCCCTCGAGACTCCCACCCCCTACCGTGCTGCCGCCATTGATTTGACAGCACTTTCATATCCAAAGTCACATAAATTAGCCATGCAGAGGGTGACAACTGGTGATGTGGTTAGTTCCACCATCTAAGCAAGTTCCTAGTGCTAGGGTCCTGCAAAAGAGGTACTTTGAGTTATACAATACTTGCTTGAAGAAGTTAAAATGGTTAGAAAGGGGAGCAGTACAAAGTGTTGTTAAAGTTTTGTTATTTTAGCAGTTCAAAATCTTGTTCAGATCAAATGAAGAGAAGCTAGAGGCCAATCTCAGTTCAAGGGGTCATGCTATTGCACAACTTTTTGAATTTTAAAATAATTAAGCAAGTGCATAAGATAACAATCGAAGAAACAAATTAGGGAAAAACCACGTTGCTATTATATTCCTAAAAGGTCAAAGGCCTTTGAGACTTATATACAACCAGCTGGTAACAGGCCTAATGTGACAATATACACAAACAGCTGCAAAAGGGATATGGATGACATCACGTCTGCACATTACCAAAAGCCTTTTGTGTATTCTCCTCAAATCCACATTTTCATATTGTAAAAAAAATCTATTTTGTTATTGTGACAGACGAGCAAAACTTGTTCTTAAAAAGTTTTCAATCATGAAGAAAATAGATCATTGATTTTCAAATAATATTCAATTTTTTTAAGTTACATTAGACTTTCAGAAATGTGCAGATGTGATGTGATATACTTAACCCGTTACCAGCTGTTTGTGTACTAATTGTAATAAGTTCTTCTAAATGAATGCCTCCCCCTCTATAACCCCCCTTACCATCACGTATCTTACAACTTAACTGTACATCTGAAGTAGCCTAGAATATACTATGTAAACTGTTCACCATCGACTCATACTTATTGTGTCTGCTATGTGAACTTTATTATACAAATATCTTTGAACCTTGTATAGAAGAAGTTATTAATATCAAAAGGGTTAGAGAAGAGAGCAATTCAAGGTTTTGTTGGTGTGGTGCACATGGAGACTGTTCAGTGTCGTTTTAGCAGTTCAAAATCCCATTCAGATAGGCTACTGAGGAGGCGGGGGCAGTCTCACTTAAAGGGATCAACCTTTTGCACTTTTCTCCATATAATAATGATAATCCCATACTTAAACATGTGTGTTATATAATACAGTACTATTTAAGAAACGATTGGTGAATAACCATGTTGATTTCTTATTTCTAAAAGTGCAAAGCTCCCAGAGACTTGTATATTAACCCTTACTCTACCATGCGGCGATATTATCGCCGTTTTGGGTGCCCCGTCTTTGGCCCCGCCTCCGAGCGCATTTTCAAAACAGTGCTGGTAGAGTAAGGGTTAATCAACCCGCGACATATGCGCCAACCTGAAAATATAGGCAGCATGATCCCGGTGGGCGGGTCCCGAAAGCGAAAGGGGCCCGACTTTTCTGCCTGGAAGACAGAGGACCCTTCAATAATCACGCCTTGATTAACCCTTACTTTACCATGCGGCGATATTATCGCGTTTTGGGTGCTCTGTCTTTGGCCCCGCCTCCCAAGCGCATTTTCAAAAAAGTGCTGGTAGAGTAAGAGTTAATCAACCCGCGACAAATGTGCCAACCCGAAAATATAAGCAGCTTGGTCCTGGTGGGCGGCCCAGTGCGTCTCGTAGCGGAAGGGGCCCCGACTCTGCTGACTGGAAGACAGAGGACCCTTCAATAATCACGCCTTGATTAACCCTTACTCTACCACGCGGCGATATTATCGCCGTTTTGGGTGCCCCGTCTTTGGCCCCGCCTCCCGAGCGCATTTTCAAAACAGTGCTGGTAGAGTAAGGGTTAATCAACCCGCGACATGCGCCAACCCGAAAATATAGGCAGCATGATCCCGGTGGGCGGCCCAGCGGGTCCCGAAAGCGAAAGGGGCCCGACTTTTCTGCCTGGAAGACAGAGGACCCTTCAATAATCACGCCTTGATTAACCCTTACTCAACCACGCGGCGATATTATCGCCGTTTTGAGTGCCCCGTCTTTGGCCCCGCCTCCCGAGCGCATTTTCAAAACAGTGCTGGTAGAGTAAGGGTTAATGGATAGTAACAGGCCAAATGTGACATCAACGTCTGCATATTCCTGAAAACTTGTATTCTATTCAAATCCACATTTTCACTGAAAAAAAAACAACTATTTGGTATTTGTGAAAGATTGCAAAACTTGTTCTTATTGAATATGTTTTTCCTATCTCAATAATTTAGTTGTTTTGTTTCCAAAAATCCTGGTTATTTATCTTCAAAGACTTTTAGGCATTTACAGATGTCATACAATTCTCCTCACCCTATGACCTACAATTTGTGTACAAATCTCTCAAAGCTTTAAATCTGAATAACAGGACTCCGATATCAACATGATTTTATCACTCTCCATCTGATCATGCCTGCTTGACCTCATGAATGTTCCATAATCAATTATCTCAAAAGCACATTCTGCAAGGGACTCTGAAGCAAAATACCGTATTCGACGTAATAAGCAAAATTAAATTACACCACTCTTTAGGCCCGAAGTTACTTTGTAATATAGCGCCCATGCTTGGTGGCCACGTCATCATCATCCTTCGGCTGCGGTGCAGGCAACCACAAGATTTCTCCATGCACAGCGACCTTTAGCAAGTGTGGCTATCTGTTCAGCTTGGATGTATTCATCATACCCTAACATACGTTGAATGTAGTTAACATAAGGTGTGTGGACGTTTCGGTCTTCTTTTGCCCTAAGTTGGAATGTAGAGAGCATATCTTCTACCAGGTCCCTCCTCTGGGAGATGAAGGATGTGTCCTAAAAATCGCAGCTGGCAATTCCTTAAGTTACACAGTGGATAAGAGGCTCAGTGTTGCTCATGTCATATATGCTGGCTTTTGAGACACAATCTCTCCGTTTGGTGGCCACGTAGTGTGCTACTTAAACTCCTGTACAGATACCATACTTGACGTATTAGGCGCCCGTGCTCTAATAAGCGCCCGTGCTCTAATAAGCGCCCACCTAACACTTTTTGACTCATAACACATCCCATCATCATTAAATAATGCATGCTGTTTATATGTATATGTTCTATGTATATGAGCGTCACATCCAAAATAAGCAAAATGTTAGAAAACTTTAGTATTCTAATTCTTCAAATTAACCTAATACATCATGTTATCAGTCAAAATATGTTGAGAGGGTGCTTATTATTAGAGCATGGGCAGGTAATACGTCAGATACGGTAGGTGGAAACAGTAGAAATTAATACAATCAATGCAGTGAAGAATCCATGAGATATATTTGTAATAGTACATGGTCATTTTTCCTTAGTCAATTTACAATGTTCTCCATTTATATCATTCACACTTTAATGAAATAATCTTACATGCTTTGAATTGCTTGAAAATATTATCTTAGACCATGTTCAAACCAATCGTTATGTACAATATATTACAAAAGCAACTGCTTAGGGGTGTTACCGAACCCTGATAGCACACAAGGTACTTGCTGTGCTGGTCAGCACTTTTAAGAAATCCCTCCAGTCAGTCATAAAATCTCACACTAAACCATGCAAACTTCATTATTTACTGCACTGTAATACATTGTGCGTAGCATCATGCCCACCCAGTGAAATAATTCCAATTGAAAAGAACCCTGAAGCATCACAATTATAGTACACGTTGTCCAGTCCACTACAGTCAGTAGGCCACAAGGCTTAAACCTACACAATGAAATTCACATATAATCAGCAGAATCTAGCTTAACAATGACAGAAATGTATGCCAGTGCATGACAAATGTGAGCTACTCTTCTGCTGTACATAGTGTCACCTATGGTATTGGCATAATCAATCGAGAATGAAAATTTTCACAAATTATTCAAAATGTGCAATAACATAACACAGCTGACAAAGGAAGGCTGTCATCCAATGGCACAAAAACAAACGAGTAGCAAGTCAGCTGAGATGTCACATGACATAGCACTATTGATCAGTACAACATGAATGACACACATTACAGAAACCTCCCAACCTGCCTTGATGGGCATTTGTTCCATTCAGTAGATTTTTCAAAAAATTGTCAATTTTTTTTTCTGGTATCTGACACATATATATAGATATAGATAGATATGTATATATATATTGTATGTATATATATATATATATTAACTGGCCTGCCATTAGATAAAAACACAACATTCACATTCAATCATCAATAAACAACTTCAATGTCCAGAAATAACAAACAGAAACAATAAATATATATAAGTTGTGAAAAAACATGTTTGATTTCATGTGGATGCAAGTGAAAAGTACAGCCCTTGCTCACCTACAAGCATTTGGTAGCACTTCTCCTAGAACCAATTCGACATGTCCAATCTTAGGTTACAGGTGATGATCATTTCACAAAAACAAACAGTAAATGAATATACCACGATGCAACAACCCTGATATATGAATTCTCAAACTCATTCCAAATCTGGAAGATAGGAAGCAAATTCCCCATTTCTTTAATTCAGAAACCTAGCAACATCTTCATCTCAAAATGTTAAAAAGTTCACAAGGGTTCATTCAAATAAGTCTGTCACCATCTTGGAGTCAATTGTTTCAACTTTCACTCAGAGTTGAATGTCTGATGGATTGGGTGATGTTTTCAATTTCATCCTCCGTGTCCGAGTATTCCATGTCGTTACGGGGTGAAAGACGGCAGCCGCTAGCGATGTAGTTGTTAAGGCGATTGGTGGCAGCGAGTATAAGTCCCAGATAGGGTGCAGATGGCTTCATGGGACGCGACAAGTACTCTGGGTGATACTGAACGCCAACGTAGTATGGATGACCTAAAAGAAAACAAATCGGTCATTATTGACAAGTCGAGCTATGAAACATTTATCAACTAGGCTTCACAAAATGATATAAATCCCTGCACCACTGATATTATGGTGTGC
This sequence comes from Chiridota heheva, assembly GCA_020152595.1. Lineage (NCBI taxonomy): Eukaryota > Metazoa > Echinodermata > Holothuroidea > Apodida > Chiridotidae > Chiridota > Chiridota heheva. The sequence goes on from JAIGNY010004290.1 coordinate 329,472, forward strand.
ACATATATTATCAACAACTATTACCCACAAACCATCCACTTGTAATTCCTATCTTCCACAGTAGCACCCCCTTCCACTTGTTCTTTCATCTTAAGAGCAAAAGCTATGGTACCAAGATCAAATGGCTACTTTTATAAGCCACTTGCATATCTTAATATAGGTAATAGGGCAGAGCACTTCTGAAGAAAATTCAGGGCTTAAAATACATCTATTAGCTAATATACGCATTCTGCCATAAATCAGTTAATATATTTATAGGGTGATGATACTGGAGAAGACCGTTAAATGGTGGGGAGGTACCTTCAAGTTCCATGATCTCCATCCTTTCCCCATCCTCACTGTGACCCACAAACTTCATGCCACGCTCCTCCAGGATCTTCACGTGCTTCGGGTTCACCTGCGAGGAAAAGGCAGAGAGAAAATAATATCTTCAATAAATCTGCAACAAACAAGTGAAAATCTTTAAACAAAGAATACAAATTGTTTTCAGGTGCTCCAATTCAAACTACCCCCCACGATAATTCAGCATCTTATTAAGCAACTAATTTCATACATCTTTCCTGTATTATTGTTGGACGGTCACTGATTTCTAAATTACACCTAAAATATGTAGTACTAGCTTAAACATTGCTCAATTATTTTGTCACTTTCTCTATTGAAGAATCAACTAGACATCACCAATGATACAACTCCCCTCGCTGTTGATAACACACTTTCCACCCTTTGTCCCACATGCCATCCAACCCTACATCCTACCCTATACACTATATGCAATCACACCTGAAATCCAGATGCTATTCTACCACATTACCAACAAGTCACGACATCTGAAATCCAGATAATATCTACCACCTCTCACATACCATCTTCACCACCCACCCACTATCCCACATAACATCCAACCCTGACCTCAATATACCAATCATCATGCCATCTCCTAACCAACATTCTTTCATCTAACTCCCATCTCCTCATCCTATACCAACAAAATACTATCCTACCAATCAATCTTTATCCCAATCCTCCTTCATCCATCCACCTGCCTGCCATCACCCATGTTCTCTCCCCACCCAAAACAAATACCCTATCCAACCTACTCACCTTTATCAACTTAATATCCTCTTCATTTACCATCCTCCACCCCAATCAACCTACCACCTCAATTCACCTTATTGTCCCCATTATATCTACCATGCCGAATGCACTCACTACCCACTATCTGTGCAAACATACCATCCCGACCTATTGTACCACTCCTAGCCTTCTGCATTCACCAATCCTCTCCATTCACCTACTTTCCTTGTCACATATCCATCCTTAAACTCAGTCATGACACTCACCTTTTACCCATTACCCACCCTTAAGGCATGAACACATCAACCCTCCACTCACACATCTCAATGCACCTATCCATCCTCCCCTCACCTATCCCTTCCATGCCCCTTCCCAACCCTCTTTGATGGTAAACGCCACCATCTCTAAATACTGCTTTCCCTTACCTCATATCTGTGTCTGTGACGTTCCTCAACAAAACCAGGTCTCATGTACAACTCTCCTGAAACAAATCAAACAATTATATTGAATATCATTAATGCCTTATTAACAAGAATTTTTTATTTCTAACAAAAATCAGATTTTCATCACAAATTCAATAGGGTGGCTTAGGGCTATTTTTCATGATTATTATTAGTCAACTTGAAGCCGTGGTAGATTGAAATGTCACTTCGGATAATCTTAGCAGCTTTGGCCAGAAAAATAAAGTCTTCTGCAAAGCCACGTTTTTTCAAAGCATCCTTCAACGTATTTTGCATTCCTTGTTTGAAAAAAATAAGATTTACCATTACACTGTTCTTGTGCCTCTGGGAAGCTTTCCAGCAATTGATTCTTCAGTCTAATCTTATGGACTATTTTCTTGATACCCATGTCTTCCAGACGATCCACATAGAAGGAGTGGATCTCAAAAAGCTTAAAGATGAGAGTTCCAGCTTCACAGCTCTTTCAATGTAACTTGTCAGCTCTACAAACTCCAGACTCACTCACATTCTCATTTGCTGATTCCTTCTTCAGCTTCCTGACATGACTACAGTACCTAAAATATTTTACAAAATTGTCGCTTCCACACCCATAAATTAATTTCAATCTTCCCAGGATACTTATAAATTACAGTTAAAAGTGATTTACCATAAACTAATGTACTTCCAAGATAACATCAATTAATAGATCTTAATTGAGTTGCATGCCTTTTGTCGATCTGGTAACAGTTCTATATAATTATGGACTTGCAGCAAACGATGCACACAATTTTTAGAGAAAATTGAGGGCGCCCTTAGCACGATATTGGCATGAGTCTCTTTAAATGCCCTGCTGAAATTGCAGTGACTCAAGTGACATTTAAAATATATATATTGATACCAATTGAGGTTTTCAATGACTCACAGAACCCGAAAAATTGATATTTTATTTAAAGATGGTGGCCATTTTATTTAAAGATGGTGGCCATTTTGTTTTTTGTGATTTATGCGCATCAAATTCACGAGGGCTCCTAGGCTAGCAGGTCCCTGTCTTAAGATAATTTCGCTAAGCCACCCTACTACATGAGAAGTTACAGAGATTTTAGTCGATTGAATTTTACAGTATGTAGAATGCAAATCTATGACAATTTTGTACTTAAATGAAAAACTTTGAGAACTGACAAACATTGGCAGTGACATGAGGAATGTATATCAGTTGCAGAGTGTGTGTAGGTGAGGGTTGCAAAACTGTAGGACAGTCGTTGGGAGTGTGTGTAGGTGAGGGTTGCAAAACTGTAGGACAGTCGTTGTACCATACAAACAGGATTGGAAAAACCAATCACCTGCTCGCCATAGGCAAGGGAGAAAAAAATTGTGGTGAGTAGAAATATCACAATATACTGTGGTACTTGCCACACTTAATTGACCCATGGCGAGTGAAAATCTTGTATTGGTATTCATAACAAATACAATCCAAAGTAAGTACTAGCATATTGATTTTATTTGTTTTTAAAACAATTTACCTTCTTTGTTTCATCGTGCGTGTGAGATCTTGCTATATTTTTACGCACATACATTCATGAATTCAGGCCGAGAAAAAGGGCAATAAAGAGGCATACTAGTTACATAAAAATTGTCAAATTTCAGTTCAAAGCAACGGCGAGCAGTTGAAATTCTTGGTGAGTGGAAATACTGGTTTCTTCAAAGTTACTTGCCAAGTTACATAAATGGGTGGCAAGTGACTATTTTTGTATTTTTACAACCCTGTCTACAGGTGGTCAAATTCATATTTCAAAGGTCTTGATTTGATTCCCAGCAAGACCTTGCGTCTTTAAGCAAGACATCTTTATCTCCTTACTTTAAGCTATCTAGTTAACTCAGCGAGTCCCAATAGGTTTTAGTGTGTAATTCCCTTAGGGCCCGGAAAGTTTTTCCAAATTTATCATTGCTCCATTTTTTATATGCGTTGTCTATGTAGAAGTTAGCTTTTTCATCTGCGTATCAAAATCTGGCTTCAAATCAGACTCATCGTCACTATCTAACAGTGGAGGACGGCCATCTAGTAACGCCATTTTGTGTGTAAATTACCTATATAAATCTCCGCTTCGTTCACAAAAATTTTGTCCTCTGTTTGACCTTTTTCTTACAAAAACAGGATGTATGACCGACCCCTACATGAAAATAGGTAGACAAAATGTTCATTTACATTAATTTTACAAAACAAAAAGGAAGTACCCCACCAATTTGAATAAATTCCATGTAATTGATGCTATGATATCCGTTGTATATACGCGATGCTGGTACATGAAATGGAAAAAATATGGAGGCGTATACGCGATGCTGGGAATCAATGTGTTAAATCATACATCAATTTATGAAACTCTTTTTGCTAAGGTCACCAAGAATCGCTGAACCTTTATGTGCCATCACCTCATAAACTGAAAACTTTCTCTCAAGTCTCTGGGACTATTCTCAACCCCACCGCAATCATGATGTAGCAGTCATTAAACCAATCAGGTCCTTATCCTCCTAAACGAGAACAACCATTGCAAGGGGTTTATCCTCATGAAGTGTTCCATCCGGAGAGTGTTATTGACTGCCATCTACTGGCACCAGAAACCAGACATAAACACTTGCCTTATGAGTATCTATAGCACAGGAAAGGAAAACACTTTTTAACCAAGAGATATTACTTACTTAGCACAGAATTCTCTGTCTTGAAAATTGTTTTCCTCTTTCCAAGCCTCATGGTTCCACCCATCTGACCCGTATTGTGCTCCGGCATCTCAATTATCTATCACAAAATATAATTCAACTATTTACAAGAAGAATATATCAAATATTACAGAAGACAGTAGCTGAAGCTTGCAGCATACATGGTAAAGTAGCTAAAGCTTGCTGCATACATGTTAAAGTAGCTGAAGCTTGCTGCATACATGTTAAAGTAGCTGAGGCTTGCTGCATACATGTTAAAGCAGCTGAAGCTTGCTGCATACATGTTAAAGTAGCTGAAGCTTGCAGCATACATGGTAAAGTAGCTCAAGCTTGCTGCATTCATGCTAAAGTAGCTGAAGCTTGCTGCATACATGCTAAAGTAGCTGAAGCTTGCTGCATACATGTTAAAGTAGCTGAGGCTTGCTGCATACATGTTAAAGCAGCTGAAGCTTGCTGCATACATGTTAAAGTAGCTGAAGCTTGCTGCATACATATTAAAGTAGCTGAAGCTTGCAGCATACATGTTAAAGTAGCTGAAGCTTGCTGCATACATGTTAAAGTAGCTGAAGCTTGCTGCATACATGTTAAAGTAGCTGAAGCTTGCATGCATAGTAGCTGAAGCTTGCTGCATACATGTTAAAGTAGCTGAAGCTTGCAGCATACATGTTAAAGTAGCTGAAGCTTGCAGCATACATGTTAAAGTAGCTGAAGCTTGCTGCAAACATGTTAAAGTAGCTGAAGCTTGCTGCATACATGTTAAAGTAGCTGAAGCTTGCTGCATACATGTTAAAGTAGCTGAAGCTTGCTGCAAACATGTTAAAGTAGCTGAAGCTTGCAGCATACATGGTAAAGTAGCTAAGGCTTGCTGCATACATGTTAAAGTAGTTGAAGCTTGCTGCATACATGTTAAAGTAGCTGAAGCTTGCTGCATACTGAAGCTTGCGGCATACAAGAAGCTTGCTGCATACATGTTAAAGTAGCTAAAGCTTACTGCATACATGTTAAAGTAGCTGAAGCTTGCTGCATACATGTTAAAGTAGCTGAAGCTTGCTGCATACATGTTGAAGTAGCTGAAGCTTGCGGCATACATGTTAAAGCAGCTGAAGCTTGCTGCATACATGTTGAAGTAGCTGAAGCTTGCGGCATACATGTTAAAGTAGCTGAAGCTTGCTGCATACATGTTGAAGTAGCTGAAGCTTGCGGCATACATGTTAAAGCAGCTGAAGCTTGCTGCATACATGTTGAAGCAGCTGAAGCTTGCTGCATACATGTTGAAGTAGCTGAAGCTTGCGGCATACATGTTAAAGTAGCTGAAGCTTGCTGCATATATGTTGAAGTAGCTGAAGCTTGCGGCATACATGTTAAAGTAGCTGAAGCTTGCTGCATACATGTTAAACAAACTGAAGTTGGATATGTTTCATGTTCATCAAATAAGCATTTAGGAAAAAAGTGAACAGTAAAAACAAGAGAGTACACATGAAGAAATATTTTGCACAAAAAAAAGTAAATTTAATGAACAAAATACTTGATGAGTTTTAAATGCATAAATTAATTTCCTTATAAACTTTTGTTGCATGCACTTTTGCTTCAATCACATATATCCCTCGCAAATGATGTTTCGGGACTAAAAGTGATTCCTCAAAATGGCATGTGGTCATCAAGTATTTAATCATTAAACAGACAAATATTAGAGATTGGGTATCATGACTGAAATTACTTTGCATGATTTCCTCAGAAACTTTTGTTTCATGCAGTGTTGTTTAAAGAAAAAGTTTGTACTCTTTATAGTTTATACCTCATGTTAAATCCTTCCAAATAATATGTGTGGACTAAAAATTATTCCACTAAGATGTGAATATCAACCATTCAAACATTAAACAAATAAGAAAATTCGTCATTTGCAGCTTAAAAGCAATAGTAAATTTGCTAAACAAATATTTGATACGAGTTATCATGACTGAAATGACTTTGAATTAAAGTTTGTCTCAAGAATAAAATTCTCACATTAAATCCTCCCGAATGACAATTTGGGACTAATATGGATTCTCCTGAAATGGTACAAGGCCACCAACAGCCATTGCAATGCATACAGATTAACCAAAGGGCCTACTCCAACATGAATTCCAACTTCAACATGAATTCCTACTTCTTCTGTCAATTCTAATAAATTTCAAGTGTAAAAAAGCATACCATTTGTCTGTCTTTGGCCCCATCCTCTACAAATTCCTGAGAATGGGCACCTTCCCATCCAAGAACATTCCTTGCAAATTCAATAACAGCCATCTGAAGTCCCAAGCAAACACCTGGCGGAACAGATCAAGAGATGATACATCAAACGTAGTACATTTAAGATAATATGTCAAAGATCAAGCATAATATATCAAAGATAACCCATCACAGATAATATATTGAGGACAATATAACAGAATATATATTATATATAATATATCAGAGATTACATATAAAGTGTTCTCTTACTAGATGACTTTCATAGTTAAAAATAAAGATTCTGGGACTAGATGACCTTCAAACAGGTGTAGAAATATCAGCAAGAAATGTAGATTTTTGGCCTTTCTTAGCACTACTGAAGTGTCACTTCCCAGGTTTGACAGATGCTGTTACAAAATAATTTATTTACAGACCGTACCCCAGTTTTTGACAAGTCCCACCAATTAGTTGAATTTAGAGCTGTCCAAGCTTCTGGCTTGTCTACTAGGCCACCCATATAGTATGTTTGTAATTGTTTACAAAGTTTTACTAAACATTTTTAAGACTTGTTGAGTGATTAGCGAGTATTAATCTCAAATCGATAACAGTACCACTACATACAGCTTCTTTCAGATGAAACGATAAAGGCTAAAAGATCTTCGATAACAAAACCCTTTATCAGAAAATGCAGTTTTTACTTTCCTGCAGTAGCTTGTGAAACGAAGCAAAACTCCTCAAGTAATGTCTCTTCTTACCTAGATAAGGAATGTTCGTCTCTCTAGCCCACTTTGCTGCTGCAATCTTGCCCTCACAGCCTCGCTGACCGAACCCTCCAGGCACAAGCACACCACTGAAAAAATAATCAGTCTTTGGTTTTATCTTCAAAATACTCATTTTTCTATTTACATAAATTGACAACTTGACACGAATGCAAAAAACTTTTAGGCTGGTCACATTTTGTTAATGTTCATACACCTTAAAAAAAAATTTCCATGAATTTTAATTTTTCATATATGATAGAGAAAATTTGTAGAAACAAAGTGGTAAAAAAACTATGTTAATATCTTATTCCGTTTAGAAAATATAACAATTTAAAGGGTAGAAAAATATTCTTAAAAACACCTCGTACAGTATGTCCTTCAGTTTGGTGATGTCTTCAAGGCAATTCCAGCAGTTCTTATGTATTTCTTATAAATTTAATCACACTTTTTTTACATTATCTAACAGCATTTTTGGTTCATAATAGAGATAGGGTGGAATATATAATTTACAAAACATTTTTTTTCTTGGTGTACATCATACTTATAATGAGAAGAAATCCAACTCATTTTGAAAGAAATACAAAAGATGTTTTGATGACATCACAAATGTTGCCAATCAGCCACTTTTGTCCAAAATCAAAAATACTTTAAAATTACATAACTTCTAAACGAAATAAGATATTAACATAGTTTTTCACAACTTTTTTCTAAAATTGTTCTCTATATATGAAAAAATAAAAATCTATAGGATATTCCTTTAAGCAACAATTTTTACATCTGTTTGATGACCACATAGAATGTTAGGAGTCACTTTTTACCACAAATTCTCAGTCAAATAATTTACCTTTGGTAAGCAGTGATAAATAATATCTGACAGGAGACCCATGTCACCAAATTTTTCACAATAGTTCAGCTTTTTCTTTCATCTCATCTCTATTTCAGCTTTTTCTTTCATTTCATCTCTATTTCAGCTTTTTCTTCCATCTCACCTCTATTTCAGCTTTTTCTTTCATCTCATTTTTATTTCAGCTTTTTCTTTCATCTCATCTATTTCAGCTTTTTCTTTCATCTCACCTCTATTTCAGCTTTTTCTTTAATCTCATCTCTATTTCAGCTTTTTCTTTTATCTCACCTCTATTCAGCTTTTTCTTTCATCTCACCTCTATTTCAGCTTTTTCTTTAATCTCATCTCTATTTCAGCTTTTTCTTTTATCTCACCTCTATTCAGCTTTTTCTTTCATTTCATCTCTATATCAGCTTTTTCTTTCATCTCACCTCCATTTCAGCTTTTTCTTTCATCTCACCTCTTTTTCAGCTTTTTCTTCATCTCATCTCTATTTCAGCTTTTCCTTTCATTTCATATCTTTTTCAGTTTTTTCTTTCATCATCTAAACATCTACTTGTTATTTAATTAATTTTCGCCCTTTTAAATTGTGAAAATATTTAAGTTCATCTATTTAGGTTTTCTTTGGAATGCTTACGTCATAAATTTGAGCTACCAAGCATGTACAATGATTTCTCACTGTGGGAAATGTTTTCATGTAAGACACCATATTGATGGGTATGGCTTTTCTTTAAACAAGGTGGGGAAGGTAGGGGCAGTAAAAATGGACTTTTATGGTAATACCAGGTGATACTTACTGACTACTGCAGAGTTTCTGCCAAGCCTCGTGATATTGAACAGGTGTTGTCTGCTGTGTCTCTTGTTCAAGAATATCAGCCTCAATTCTCTGCAAGATGAAAGAAAATTATATCGGTATAAAACTAAAGACATGGTGGAAATGATAGCATTAATGGATGTAGCCATGGGGGAGCAGTGGGAATGGTTGCTCCCCTCCCCTTGCTGAATATTATTTATTGGGTCCCTTAATAACTGTAGTAGTTTCAATTTATGACATGTATGGGCTTCTGTGCTCTCTTATTGCCAATTATCTAAACAATTGTTCAATTTTCTGAATTAATTCCTCTAAATTCAAACACTTTAGAAAAGTCAGCCCCAACAATCTGGGTAAAAAGTTAGTCTTTTTCGGGCAAAAAGAGTCTCCCCCAGTACAAATTAGTTCCGTAAGCGTATGATTAAATAATCTCATTGGGTCTGGTTTAAATTATTTTGCACAGAGGTCGCACTTCCCCCCTTCCTATCCCTGCTTTTAAATTTCAGGCTACGTCCCTGATAACATTTGACAATTTGTATGGTCAGCAATATTGTTGACAGTGTTTGCAACAAGAGGTTGCACACTCACCAAAATGTTGACCTTGTACCCACACTGTAAGCCTGCATGGAAGAGCGCTTTCATTACAGAGATATAGGAGTCCTCAAGCTTGGTGTATTTTCCAACTAATGCAATGGTCACATGTCTGGTTGAGTTATCGTGCCTGAAATAAAAACAATTGATTAATTACTAAAACATTGCCTGATGGACTTACACAGTACAGCAGTGAAACAAATAGTTATCATAATCTCCAAACATCAGCAAAGCTTAGGGCCTCGAATAAATCCTGGATTCTCCTGAGATGTTAAAGCAGTTTCTTGTTTATGGCACTTCATGAACATTTAAGTAGTGCAGGAGCACCTACATAACACTTGCTAAAGTGCACTTAATGAACATTTAAGTAGTGCAGGAGCGCCTACATAAACACTTGCTCAAGTGCACTTAATGAACATTTTAGTAGTGCAGGAGCGCCTACATAAACACTTGCTTAAGTGCACTTAATGAACATTTAAGTAGTGCAGGAGCACCTACATAAAATAAACACTTGCTAAAGTGCACTAAATGAATATTTAAGTAGTGCAGAAGTGCCTACATAAAACACTTGCCAAAGTGCCTATCAGAATCTATGGAAAAGTAGCAACAGCTTGAACTAAGCTGCACAAAATAGGCTATAAACAATCAAAAGTTAAAAAACATTTGAATTTCAAGACCAGTCATATCACCAATTACATATAGAATCTTTCTTTAACGACAGACAGAACTTGTACGTTGCTGGAAACAAATATATGGTTCCAGCGATTATAAACGCAGGAAAATCAGGATTCGAGGAGAAACAAATTAATAGATTTCTTGAGTAAACAACAGTATATGTGGTAAATATTTGCTCTAAAAACGTTGCCAATGTAATTGTGCGATGAAAAGTACATTAAATAGCATAGGAGGGAAGTACTGTATATAAAGGTGTATTAACTACATTAATATTATTTCTGTCGTGATTTTTGGGGAAGTGGTAAATATTTGCTCTAAAAACGTTGGCAATTTAATTGTGCGATGAAAAGTACATTAACTGCAAAGAGGGCAGCATATAAAGATGTATTCACTACATTAATATTATTTCTGTCATGATTTTCATAGGAAGATTTTCGACACCTTCCTTCAGGACCGTGGGAAATTTTATGATTAATTCCAACTCTGAACTCGTGAACTAAAAGATTCATTTACAAAATAAAAAGAATGTTCCGTACAAAATTGAACACTGTTTTCTAATACACTATACAACTCTAAAACATTCCCAGAGATTTAAAAACTTACCTGTAGGCAAGTTCTCTCCATTTTAACAATGGACGTCTGACATCACTCCCTACCTGCAGTTTGAGTTGTGATGTGAGAAGAGTAATTACGTCTTGCTCAGCCAATAACAAAGGCACATGGTACACTGAGCTGCAGTCATGAACACAGATCACCTTCACGGGAGAAAAACCATCAAAGACTTTTTACTCTTCTTTTAATAATATCCAATACTTGCTCTATTATCTCTTTCCACTTAAAAAAAAAGAAATTTCTTGTAAATTTTCATTTGTAAACAAACTATTGAAAAACCAAATTAGTAAGAAGAAAAAAACATATGTTGACATTTTTTTCCATGAAGGAGTTATAATATTTCAGAGATTTCATCGATGTGTTGAAAAGTGTGTGGTGTAGTGTGATGTCATACTTCCAGATCCAAGGTTTTTTTTTTTATTTCTTACTAAAAGAAATGTTTTTCTTTAATTCAGAGAGTAAAGTACAGGAGCACATGGGCAAACATGTTCTTGTAACCTGGATGTTACAATTAATCTCAATAATTACTAGTGCTGTCAGGACATGGCTCCATTACATATCGATTATCATGGTGAAAATATCGCAATATATCGTATATTGCGATACTTTTCAAGAAAACTGACTTATAACAAATTGTTAATATCATTAATGTTATATGATCATGGAGTTACAATTTACTCCATTATATGATGAACGCAAGAAAAAATGATTTGAAGATCTAGCAGACGACATAATCGCGTGACCATTACAATTAAGCTTGGGCAATATAAGGATATTTGGATATTGACCTATATCGATATGGCCAATTGAGTTCAAGGGTCGTTTTAACATATCAATATTATGTTTTTCAATGATAATACACAATACATGAACTATTAAAAAGCTACACATGACTATCAAACATCCAAGTATTCTTTATTAAACAGCCACAAAAAGTTAATCAATTTCATTTATATCAGTTTCAGGCAGTCAGTTATGAAAAAACTGCATTAAAACATTTATATTGTAATAACAATCACCCAAAAATCCTTTCATGAACAAAAAACACTCAAAACCTAAACTTGTTCAATGTTTCTGTGCTTGATCTTTTGAGATAGAAACCATGTAAAGAACATTTTTAAACATAATGGGTGTTTATTTGAATATAATATGTATATATTTTGCAGTGATTTGTGTTAATTTGTACAAAACGTTTTACTTTACTTTTTTTGAGCCAAAACGAGATTACCTTCCCCAGAACAGTACATACGACTTACGTATAGTGTCCTATAATTTGCATATCAATATTTCAATATCATCAATTTTTTCAGGCGATATATCGATATTGCATAATGCTCAATCTCGCCCAAGCTTCATTACAATGATCAATTAAAAAAAAAATATGATAGATGGTGTGAATTTGCCATGGCAAATTGTCTAGGTATGCATAATCAGACAAACTTTGACATTATTGATATTAGTATGGACAAGATTCAAAACATTTTCCCTATTACTCTAAGTATACCATATTTTCACTAATAGATACTCCCGAGTCTATAGAAAAGTTTAAATCTTAAAAGAAACTTTGTTAAAGTAAACTTTTGAACTATCAGACAGAAGAAAACCTCCTAATTCCTGTCAGTTTTTCTCACCTTATTTGGAGGTACGTGACAAAACATGGAGATCTTTTCTCTGACCTCTACAGCGATAGGATTGTGGCTTCTACAGACAATCTGGAATAAGATGGGAGAGATATCATAAGACATATAACAGCAATACTGACTTTTGCTAAAGTCTCACTGAAACTTGAGTTGAAACACAAGTTAACTTCTAATGGTCACTCCCGTCCCTAATTGCAGAACTTGTTTCAGCTTTTAAACAAATATGACGTAAGTCAAGCAAGAAAAACAGGGCAACACTTTAAAGGCATTTGGACAGGTGGGGATTACAGTTATCAAAGGGCTTTTAAATTTTGAATAAAAGTATTTAATTTGTCACAAAAAGCATCTAGAGTTTCCATGTTCTGAAACTGAATAATATGTTGAGCAATCATAAACCCTAGAATCATATTTCCCCACCAAAATAATCTTCTCCTAGCACTAACATACTTACCTGCTACCACAATGATACAATAGGCTACAGCGTTTGACCTCACTCAAAACCGCTGGAAAAATTATAACTCTTAGACCCTCTTCCCTCCAGTAAATTGAGGCGAAAAGAAAAAATGCTCCCATGGAACAGTAATCTCCAGTGGGGAGGTGGGCTGGAGTTTAGTAGATAACTATGTTAGTGCTAGGAGAAGAGTATTTCAGTAAAAAATACAATTCTCTGGCACACAACATACTGAACTGCTACCACAATAATACAATAGGCTACAAATTCATAGCTTACTAGGAGGTGGGAGCGCACTCTAAAAAGAGAACTACTCCAACCGCAACCTGTAGGAGCTGAGATAGAAAGAAACTACTCTCTACTGCGTAAGCCCATTGTAAATTGCACTCAACAGATCAACTATTTTACAAGGAAGTCTTGTATTAAATGCAAATCAGCAGATAGAGCTACCTACATTATACTGTACTCAACTCTATAATCGTGGCACTAACAAAAAGTTTCAACCTTAATCAAGAATAAGATGAAGTAAAATCTTGAACATGCTATTAATTACAAAGTCCATCCATTCTTTGAACAATTTTCCTGATAATGGAAGGAAGGAGGAGGAGAAATTAAAAACCAAATGGAACAGCTTACAGTACCTGAAATGTAAGTAAACATGCTCCAGAAACTACTGTCCAAACAATTGATTCAGGGGTTTTAATTATCGCTTTCCTAATCAGTTATAGGACACATGAACCAACATAAAGGAAATGACATTGCAAGGTCCTTAATCCACTACAACATGGATCTAAACAAAAATGACAGGGCATGATATCACTGTCTTCAATAGCATTCTTCTGACAACCAAAGACTTAAAAGTTCAGGTCTCATCTAGAACCTGCTATTTCACACCTTTACTGCAACCAAACAGACAAGATGAAAAGAGAATGAATATCCCCTAGTCTTGTACAGGTCTATGAATGATAAAACTATTCCATGCTTGTAGGACCACCTAAGGGGTACTACCATTATAAGAATACTCTCCAAAGATCCAACTTAATGTAACCTCTGTAGTATGCACCGAGGACCTACACCAGAGGCAGCTTTAACAGGTAATTCACTAAAAACTGACTCTAAATAGACCTCCCTGGTCAACTCAATGTACTCAAGAAGGGCCCAAACAACTATTGGTTCATTCCATAGTTAACTGATATGAAGATAAGTGTTGCAGGTCACATACTGTCATTTACATTGATACTAGACTGCAAGGTCATTGTCAACATTATCAATAAAGTCAGAAGCTATTAATGACAAAAACTTCCACTACCTTAGAAAACCCATCTCATATGAAACCTTGTAATTGAAAAAGTGTAACTTGCCAATCTACTTCTAATTAAAATAATATAACAGATATCTAAATAGCTCTTATTTAACTGAACATCACTTTATGAGGCATGTGCTTGCTGTGGGCTGTAATGAAACTCAGCTCAACACAGAAACACTTTTACTTTCCATGATTTCATTGTACATGTAATACATGCCAATCCTCAAGACTGGTAAAACAAGAGTGACAGCCTGAATGATTCACCAATAGTATCATTATTATGTAGAGTAATGTTAACTTAACCAGAAAGAAGATGTGACACATCTGAGCCTGTACAGAAAATACGGACACTCTTAAGTAGTCCTGCTACTAACTTGTTACTTTAGTTTTGGTGATGGCCAAGCAGTATATATATACTTACATGTAATGTCTGTTCTATTCAAAACAATTGTCAAGTCTGTGATGACGACTTTATTTTAAAATATTCACCTTTAAGTACAGGGGTGAGAGCAAAACAAATACAATATCATATCAGTGTCATATTGACTCCTCTTGACATTTGGGTACTAGTCTCAACATGCCCAAAAGTCTCAAGTCCAAAAAACATGTTCCAAAACTTACATTAAAGGGGAGCGGAGTGCTAACAGGAAGCATGCCCAAACCGAGTCTGCCTTCTACTGTGTACATGCACATAAACCTACTGTAGAAGCAAGCATGTTTGATTTTATACTCCTTTTCAAGCTGACCAATGTAATGTGCTATAACCAGGCCAATTCAACTACAAGGGTTGCATTTATTTACAGTGGTAGTAACTAGTCAAACAAAATACCAACTTCAACTAATCTTGACAAAAATCGAATACCAAACAAGCTTGACCGAGTTGATCAACAAGGTATCATACCATGAATAATCACAACCTGTTTAGGGTGTCTTACCACAGATTCTACAACTGGCCAATAACACAGGTTCAACTTTAACTCATAACATACTGAAGAAAAGGAAACATAATGTAGTACACCAAGAAAAGCCCTTTTATAATCTTACAGGTTTATGAACAATTCTCCTCCCTGGTCAAACAGCCATGGGGCAGAAGGAGGGGAATGGAAAACTGGTTCCAAATGTAAAGGAGAAGTTGCTGTATAATATAACAAGCTACTTCACTTCCTTCCTTACATTACAATGTTCTCAGGCTTAGTAACCTGACCTAACATACAAGCTCATAGAATTGTTTGGTTCTAAGGACCAGTACAGTGGTCATCCTTTATTAATTCAGTATAACACTATAAAAACAAGAGCCATGCACCTCTTACAAGGTATCTAAAATGGTTCATATTGCTCCAATCATTGTATAAAACCTTATCTATTCACTACCTTTAGAAGGTGTCAGATAGAATATATTTCACTTTCAGAGACTGGACTAAAGTTCCAGCAACTCTAAAACCTGTAGATAAAACAGTGTAGGTCTCTACCCTGCAGTAGGAGACAGAGCTGTGCTAATTAAAGCATCTTACAGTAACTGCTGTGAAAATAACCATTTAAGTCTCCATACACTTCAACAAAGCACCCAACCTTGTCAAAATCAATACATTTGTTTTTATCTCCTGAAAGTCTCTCTGGTCCACAGGAGGAACCTCCATGAAACTCTAGTACCACATTAGAAGTGATATTAGGGTGGACTAGGTAAGCAGGCGTCCTTTACCTGCCCTGTTATAGAAATCCCTCTTATGAAAAACCCCAAACAGGGTGCAATTTGCTTAAAAAATTGAGTTCCAGCGAAAACAGAAATGGCCAACATTGTTAAGAATTGTGGACATTTTATGAATGTGAAATAGTTATCAAACAACAAAACTTACAAGCTACTAAGTAAAAAACTATGTTAACAAATTAAGCATAGAGCAATCTAAAACTAGAACAGTAAATACCGTCATGGTTCGCATGCCCATGCAAATTGACACCCATATTATATGACCCGGTCAATTATAAAAATGGCATCTCACACTAAGTCCCACATGGCATCCCATGTACCACATGGCATCCCACCCCATGTCTCACATGGCATCCCACCCCATGTCCCACATGACATCCCATCCCATGTCCCACATGGCATCCCACCCCATGTCCCACATGACATCCCATGTCCCACGTGGCATTCCATCATATGTTCCACAGGGCATCCCATCCTATGACCCACATGGCATTCCACCCTATGTCCCACATCCCATGTCCCAAATGACATCCCACCTCATGTCCCACATGACATCCCATGCCTTGTCCCACATGGCATTTCACCATATCTCCAACATGGCATTCCACCAGTGTCTCACATGGCATTTCACCATGCGTGCATTATACATGAAGCTAATACGCTCATCATGCGTGCATTATACATGAAGCTAATACGCTCACCATGCGTGCATTATACATGAAGCTAATACGCTCACCATGCGCGCATTATACATGAAGCTAATACGCTCATCATGCGTGCATTATACAAGAAGCTAATACGCTCATCATGCGTGCATTATACATGAAGCTAATACGCTCATAATGCGTGCATTATACATGAAGCTAATACGCTCACCATGCGTGCATTATACATGAAGCTAATATGCTCATCATGCATGTATTATACATGAAGCTAATCGCTCATCATCGTGCATTATACATGAAGCTAATACGCTCATCATGCGTGCATTATACATGAAGCTAATACGCTCACCATGCGTGCATTATACATGAAGCTAATACGCTCATCATGCGTGTATTATACATGAAGCTAATACGCTCATCATGCGTGCATTATACATGAAGCTAATACGCTCATCATGCGTGCATTATACATGAAGCTAATACGCTCATCATGCGTGTATTATACATAAAGCTAATACGCTCACCATGCGTGTATTATATATGAAGCTAATACCCTCATCATGCGTGTATTATACAAGAAGCTAATACGCTCATCATGCGTGCATTATACATGAAGCTAATACGCTCATCATGCGTGCATTATACAAGAAGCTAATACGCTCATCATGCGTGCATTATACATGAAGCTAATACGCTCATCATGCGTGTATTATACATGAAGCTAATACGCTCATCATGCGTGCATTATACATGAAGCTTATACGCTCATCATGCGTGCATTATACAAGAAGCTAATACGCTCATCATGCGTGCATTATATAAGAAGCTAATACGCTCATCATGCGTGCATTATACATGAAGCTAATACGCTCATCATGCGTGTATTATACATGAAGCTAATACGCTCATCATGCGTGTATTATATATAAAGCTAATACGCTCATCATGCGTGCATTATACATGAAGCTAATACGCTCATCATGCGTGTATTATACATGAAGCTAATACGCTCATTATGCGTGCATTATACATGAAGCTAATACGCTCATCATGCGTGTATTATACATGAAGCTAATACGCTCACCATGCGTGCATTATACATGAAGCTAATACACTCATCATGCGTGCATTATACATGAAGCTAATACGCTCACCATGCGTGCATTATACATGAAGCTAATACCCTCACCATGCGTGCATTATACATGAAGCTAATACGCTCATCATGCGTGCATTATACATGAAGCTAATACGCTCACCATGCGTGCATTATACATGAAGCTAATACGCTCACCATGCGTGCATTATACATGAAGCTAATACGCTCACCATGCGTGCATTATACATGAAGCTATCGCTCATCATGCGTGCATTATACATGAAGCTAATACGCTCATCATGCGTGCATTATACATGAAGCTAATACGCTCATCATGCGTGCATTATACATGAAGCTAATACGCTCATCATGCGTGCATTATACATGAAGCTAATACGCTCATCATGCGTGCATTATACATGAAGCTAATCGCTCATCATGCGTGCATTATACATGAAGCTAATACGCTCATCATGCGTGCATTATACATGAAGCTAATACGCTCATCATGCGTGTATTATACATGAAGCTAATACGCTCATCATGCGTGCATTATACATGAAGCTAATACGCTCATCATGCGTGCATTATACATGAAGCTAATACGCTCACCATGCGTGTATTATATATGAAGCTAATACGCTCATCATGCGTGTATTATACATGAAGCTAATACACTCATCATGCGTGTATTATACATGAAGCTAATACGCTCATCATGCGTGTATTATACATAAAGCTAATACGCTCATCATGCGTGCATTATACAAGAAGCTAATACGCTCACCATGCGTGCATTATACATGAAGCTAATACGCTCACCATGCGTGTATTATATATGAAGCTAATACGCTCATCATGCGTGTATTATACATGAAGCTAATACACTCATCATGCGTGCATTATACATAAAGCTAATACGCTCATCATGCGTGCATTATACATGAAGCCCACTGCACCTAATTGGTTGGATTACAGAGGGAAAATTCCCCCAGCAGTTGATTGGTCACAGTTTTGGAGTTATCATGTTCGGCTAAAATCAATTTGAAAAGATCTATGCAATTAAAAAATTATTTCTAGCAACTTACAAAGTCTGGTTGCAGACCGAGACCTCTGAGCTCTCTTACGCTGGCCTGGGTTGGTTTGGATTTCTGTTCACCGGTCGATTTGGGCTGTGGCACCAAGCTTACGTGAATACTGCAAAACTGTTCTTTTCCAACACGAAACTGAAATTGTCTGAATGCTTCAACAAAAGGCATGCCTTCAATATCTCCAATGGTTCCCCCAAGCTGACAATAGAGAAGAAACATGAAAATATTATACACGGTCTACAAAAAAGGACAATGAGAATCAAGGAAACCCTACTTATTCAAATGCTTTTTTGTTTTAAATGTACTAAAAGGTGAACAAAAAATCCTAAATGTTTTTCTCTTCTTTTTTTGCCTGCCCTTATTCTTTTTTAGAAAATGTCATGTTACAGCAAACACAACAAAATAAGAAAGATTTATCTACCCTCAAGGTCTGGCTACCCTCGAGGTCTGGCTACCCTCGAGGTCTGGCTACCCTCGAGGTCTGGCTACCCTCAAGTCCGGCTACCCTCGAGGTCCGGCTACCCCGAGGTCCGGCTACCCCCGAGGTCCGGCTACCCCCGAGGTCCGGCTACCCCCGAGGTCCGGCTACCCCCGAGGTCCGGCTACCCCCGAGGTCCGGCTACCCTCAAGGTCCGGCTACCCTCAAGGTCGGCTACCCCGAGGTCCGGCTACCCCGAGTCCGGCTACCCTCGAGGTCCGGCTACCCTCAAGGTCCGGCTACCCTCAAGGTCCGGCTACCCTCAAGGTCCGGCTACCCTCAAGGTCCGGCTACCCCATCAAGGTCCGGCTACCGTCAAGGTCCGGCTACCCGTCAAGGTCCGGCTACCCTCAAGGTCCGGCTACCCCCAAGGTCTGGCTACCCACCTAGGAGACATATCGATATGGTCAATATTAAGTTAAAGGGTCATACCAATATGATGTTTTCCAAGTTTTCCACCGATATTGTACTATACATGAAGTAATAATGAAGTTTACATGACAATCAAACATGCACCTTTCCTCACTATACAGCCACAAAAAGTTTGTAATGATATCAAAGTTGCAGGAAGTCAATAATGTTAAGAGTTGATTAAGTCATCATTTCGATAAATATTACCTAAAATTATGTTCCACAGGCAAGGATATTCTTTCTAATTCCGGACATACAGTACTGTACTCTGTATGTACAGGCCGCTATGGACATTGCGCTATACTATAAGTTAATTTTCATGATTTGTGATGGTTGAGCAATTGCAATCAATGAGATATTAATTCCTCAAACATTGCATCTTAATTCCTCTGAAGGAATACCGCATCCCCAAATTAATGTGGAAAAGCCCTTAATTGATACCAGAAAGTAGATTTTATCCTCAAAACTAAAAGATTTCATCCTCAAAATCAAAAGATATTTCCCACTAATTTGTCCGTTCACACATCAGACTTTCTATACAGTAAGCAGCATAAGTACAAATAGTGTGTAGCATTTCTGAGCCCACTCGTCCAATTTTTAGTAGCAGAGGACATTTTCTATAAATATTGATTGACTTCTGAACGTCCAGGTCTTTAAAATAGATTGCAAAAATGATACCCTTTCAGTAGGAAATTCAAAACAAGTAAGTTGGACCTAGCGTTCAAAGGTAAAGTTGGCCCGTTTTTATTAACGAAAAGCTATATCCCAGTTCCACAAAAATTGTGAAAAAATGATATGTTCCAACTTATGGAATTTAAATGTTTCTGTGATTTATTTTTTGAGAAAGAGACAAAAATGATTCTTTTCAGAATAATGGATCTTTATTCAAAGATTTATGTACATATTCAATCCTGTAAATTTACTTTAAAATTTATACTTTCCATTTTTTGTGCTGGAGCAATATTACCTGGTACAAAAAAAGTTATATTATTTCAATGTGACATCTTGCAATTTGCATATCGATATTATCGATATATATCTAGCAATATATCGATATTGTATGAAGGTGAATATCGCCCAAGCTTTTCTTACAAGTGAGATGATACAGAACCTTTGACTTAATAGAATAAGATTTTCTGAGTGCTTTTTCCCACTTTGTTTCTTTTTGTCATCTTTCAAACTTGCTGACCACTGAGCTAATCCTTTAAAGAATGCTGTCAAAGTAGAATAGACTATTATGTACTCATTTATCTTTTAAATTATTAAGTCCATAAGCAAAAAAAAGGAACACATTTTTTCGCTACCTACTAAGAAAAGATTGTGGGAAAATAAAACCACTCTTAACATACAATTCATTTTGACCCAATGAGAAAATTTGTCATTTTTAAATTTTGACAGTTTATTTCACTCAATCTGTACTCAGGAGGAACACATGTGGTTCAACATCTTACATGTGGTGTACAATGTACAACCACTGTTACCTTAGCAACCAGCATGACCACTGAACTCACCTCTATGATGCAAACCTCTGGTTCTTTAGCATCACCATCAACTGGAATCTTGGCAACTCTTTCAACCCACTCCTGAATGGCATTTGTAACATGAGGAACCACTGCAATGAAGGAAAAATATTTAATTCATTAGTTGTTGGCATTAGAAAAGTGAAGAAATTGACATCACAAGCTTTGAAATATAGAATTCTCAAAAGACACTCCTGCAACATGTAAAATACACCTTACAAGGTTCTCAAGCTCACTTTAATTTTGCCTGAGAAAAGTCAAAATATTCACTCTGGTTGTCCTTTCAGTAAGTGTTAATCTGTGAGTGTCAATCTGTAAGTGTCAATCTGTAAGTGTCAATCTGTAAGTGTCAATCTGTAATTATCAATCTGTAAGTGTCAATCTGTAAGTGTCAATATGTTCGTGTCAATATGTAAGTGGAATTCCACCATATTTCCTACATGGCATCCCATCTTATGTCCCACATGGATCCCATCCCATGTCCCAAATGACATCCCATATCTCACATGACATCCTATTCCATCCCTTGTCCCACATGGGACTCCATCATATTGCCCAAAGGGGATTCCACCATATTGCCCACATGGGATTCCACCATATTGTCCATATGGCATTCCACCATACAGTATGTCCCATCATGGAAGTTAAAAAGAAGGAGATTGCTCGCAAAATCCCACCCACAAATTGTAAACATTCTCTATGTCATTTTTTATTCAAACACAATAAATATTGACCATGCCCTAAAGCTATATTCTAGCAAAAACCGTTCCAACAAGCTGACACCCAATATCCCTGTTGAGCGCTGCGTTTCCGACAGTGGTCACTTATCAAGAATCACAGTTTGACCTAAGGTCAAAACACGTCATTTGCATCATGCGCGGATCACTGATGAAACAGCTGCGCAGTTCTCTGTAATGGCATTTGTTGCTGTGATTGTATGCCCACTTAGTCCCGAAATATGGTATTAATATTTCCTGAAAACCTCATTTCGATTGGACTTTTCAATCGTAAGTTGTACTGATATATTTACTTCCATATGTGCTAAGCTATATTTTGATATCATGCAAAAATAGGGCTAGAATCCATACATTTTTATGCATTTGGACCCAGGTGGGCATTAAAATGTTAGGTTCAGTGCATTAAGAATACATTATAGTATCGTAACACTAGGCTCTTATGTCTGACGAACATTGACGAAAAGAAATATTTATGATTTCTTAATGGGTTATTTTTGAGAAAATCCACTTCCGGTTCGGAGATTTGCGTGCGAAAATCTTTGCAACTATCATTTCACATTTATTTATATGGATTATTAATCAAAATATCAGGCAATGTAAGCATATTTATTTGAAAGTACTTGGTCCCTGGCTTTAGCCTACGGTTAGGCCCTACTCTGCATGTAACTTTAATTTAAACGTTCAGAGGTTAGTTAACTTGACTTTGCTGGCTAAATAATGTCAAGTGTAATAATACATATAAAAAATTTTTTTTTTTTTTTAAAGCTACTGTATGCCTACTGTAGTACTTAAAACTGGTAATGCCATGGTATTGTTTTGTTTTTGTGTGTGTTAAGCCCGTGTAGGGTTAGGCCTAGGCCTACATCAATTTTTTTTTTTTTAAGCCAGTGGCCCAGGCAGGCTATTTCTTTCTTTGTATTAAAGAAATTTATTTTTCCAATATGGCAATTTGTAACATTTACGTCAATAGGCCTGACGTTTACGTCAATAGGCCTGACGTTTACGTCAATAGGCCTGACGTTTACGTCAATAGGCCTGACGTTTACGTCAATAGGCCTAACAATGACTGTATACTTTTTTTATTCCAAAATATGATCCAGGACAAAAGTAGAACCTATTTGAACTGTGTTTACTTGTTCTACAATCTGTAGAGGCCCTAGGCCTAGCCTAGGTCTATAACCCAAATTTATAAGATAACTAAGGCCAATGCCTTTGTGAATTTTCTTTTAGCCATTACTTGAACTGTTAAATCATGGCATCAAGCTGATACACAATTAAAAGCATTAATTTGTATACAAGTTTCTGTATGTTTAAGTCGTTACAGTGGAATATAACTTTAACATTTATTATTCATTAATTTGGACAACTGTAGGCCAAGGTGATAAAAAAATTTTTTTAACCTAACCCTATCCCCCCTGTATTCCAGTGCTCCAAGAAAAAGTGAATTTCACTCAAAAGATCTTCGCATTGTAGGGCATGAAATAGTTGCTCAATTGTTTTCAAAATATATAATATTATATTAAATTAATCTACTAAAATAAACTAATTCTCTATCTTTTCATTTTCACAGATGGATCTCCATAGATCCCAACTGGAATGGCTGTGTAGATTGTGTGGAAAAACAATCCAGGACAATGTTAAAAACTGGACTTCAAAATGGGATGTGAAGCATTTGGTTGGAAAATGTTTCCACCTTGAACTGCAAAACGATGATTTAAATATTCATCCACCAAAGGTTTGCACTGCTTGCAGGATGAGGCTGTCAAGATGGAGTAAGAAAAAGCGAAAGAACAAAGGGGAGTGCGGTATTAATTTAGCGGAATATCTGCCACATACATTGGAGTGCAAGTTGTGTACAAATCTGCCTTGGGATTTAAAGGACATAAAAATATTGTGTGAAAGTTTTGGCTACATGTCATGGCAAACAGGTGGTAAATGTGTAGCCATCATTATGGATGATTTGGGCTCATTTACAACTAAGAGGATTGTGTTTCTGAAAACTCCTGGGAAGTTTTTATATGTGGCAAATCTATCTCTTCTCCTGTGGAAATAGATGGAGAAAACATCTCCGAACTTCTTACTATTATAAGGGATGCTGTCCCATGTACCGGTAATCTTGGGTTTACCCACATCAACGATATATATAAAGAGAAGGGGATTCGAAATGTTTCTGGGGAAGTTGTTTCCACTATAGAGAGTAGTTACTGTGATGGAAGGGATCTTATTCCAGTACTTAACCATTCGACACAGTGGGTGTGAAAGAATTGCTGTGAAGGAGCAAAGTGGAACTCTCACTTTATGTGCTTTGTGTAAGCATTACAGAAACAACCTGATGTCGATTGAAAGTCGGCTGAGAAAGAGTTCATCCAGAGAATCTTCCAAGTTTACAAGGAATGATTTCTTAACCAAAGAACAATTGCAGCAGAAGCTAAGAGCCGAGACTGCGCAAAAAAAATCTTTAATGAACAAGCACAAAACTCTGAAAAAAACTATCCAACAAATGGTTCAGGAACAAGCTATTTCACTATCTGGACCACAAAGTGAAATTGTGGCTAACCTTGTGGAGATGAGCCAGGACTCCATTGAAAATTTATTGCCACCAAAGTCTGCAAGTAGACTTTTATGGGACCAACAGAAGGCTGCAATAAAAGTTACAGACAAACGACAAATGCGATGGCACCCTGCTGTCATAAGATGGGCTATTGCCATTAATTCAAAATCAAATGCTGCGTATCGCTTGATTAGGGATTCAGGATTTATACAATTACCACATCCGAGTACCCTTTATTCATATACCCACTTAGAGACTGGAATCAATGAGGACATGTTGATGAAGTTATATGAAGAGTGGAATGTGGTAGGACTTAAAGAAAACGAAAAACATGTAGCTTTGCTGCATGATGAGATAAAAGTGAAAGAGGGACTCGTATATTCCAGAAGTAGCGACAAATTTATTGGCTTTGTTGATGTAGGAACAATTCAAACTGAAATGGACTTGTTCGAAAAGAGGTGCCAGCAAAGTTTGAAACAGGAAAAAAGACAAAGTGTTGCCACACATGTTTTAGTATTTATGGTTCGGGGGCTTACATCAAACTTCAAACATCCCATTGCATTTTATCCTACAAAGGATGTGACAGGAGCCCAGCTCGTTCCATTTTTTGGGAAGTGTGTCTTTGCCCTAAAGGTGATTGGCCTCTCAGTTAAGTGCCTTGTGTCTGATGGAGCCTCCAGTAACCGGAAATTGTACAAACTCTTAGCTTTACCAATGCAACAAAAGCCAAAAGACAAAAGTACTATTAAAAAAGTGCCCATTGGATTTAAACCTACCCCATTTCCTGTGCAGGCTTCCACTTTAATGTCACTGTCTCGAGGTTGCAAGGGTAATTGTTCTTAGAAAAAACCTGTAAGGAAACTCCCCATCCTAATGGGGATAGTTAAGTTTGATGCTACAGGTTGCCTCTACTGTAGAAATGCTGGAAACTATTCATTGGTGGAGTAGGGTAGGACTTGTCTTTCCAATGGAACTGCTTGGATATAAGCTGAGCACTTGCATCACAGCATTGTGGTAGAATGGAAGTTTGGGGATGAAACAAGATGTACTTTAAAATTATCTGAACACATTATTTGAAGTAAATACAGATTTATTTTTGTTCTATGCTTGATGACTTATGGTGCAATTACATGTACAAATTAATTATGATAATGAAGCTTATTACGCTGGAATGGATTAATTTACTTTCACAAATAAAAAGAAGTCCTGGGTTTCTTGAAGGATTGGTGACATGTAGAGGTAGTGTATGCTAAATTGCATTAAAAAATACAATGGACCATTAATGTTGCAAAGTATCAACATCAAAATCGCTTCATAATTCATTTTCAATATCTTGCTATTGTGCAAATATTTATGACAGATCGCTCAATACCTATTCAATTGTTTATGTAAACCCTTTTGTTATTTAATACCATGAAAAAAATCTAAAGGACTATGTTGTCTTCCGTATAGGTGGGAAGTAACTAGAACCATTAACTGCAAAGAATAAATGACTCTTTAAATAGTTAACATCAGACATGGAGGTAAATATTAAAAAACGTTTCAAAAAATTACATACAGAATTTTAAGTTATATTCAACCGTACCCAAAATTCATATTTTTTAAACTTTAAGAGTAACTAAAAAACTATTTTTTTCCGAGCTGTGATAGGCATTCTACTCCACATGATGCTCTTTCACATACAGTATGTAAACAGTACTACATGTCACTAGTACTATAACTTAATAGAAATCTTCTAAAGAATAAAAATTGACCTAACTCAAAATTTGGTTACCTTATCAATCATGGGTGAAAATCCTTGAGTGGTTAAAAACTATGTATATTTGCCTTTAAGAGAGCCTTAAATATATCTTTTGTTTAACAGCAAGTTTTTAAAAAAAAATCAAACCACCCACGGAGTGATCCTAACCCCACCATCGCCTATTATCAACCCACACTACCATACCACCCCAACCCCTACTGTCACACTATCCTAACTGGGAGTAACCCAAGCACCACTATTCTAATTCCTCACTAACAAGCTAATTTTACTCTAGCGGTAACAATTAGTACAGTACAGCAAATGAAAAAGTACAGTGGAATGTATTAGAGCAAACATTCATTCAGAGATTGTGTAACAGTGTTGACCTGACAATTTCATTTTGTCCTAAGAGTTCTATTGCCTCAGCAGCTTATGTGATAATCAACCTTACTAGGAACCTCTTTGTGTATATAACCATCTTTTTTACCTCCATGACATCACAAAATTCTTTAAAGCACTCTCATTAATGTAGTCCAGAAGTACAGTACGTGAGAATCCGGATTTTATGTGTAATCATACATACACATATATACCAATTCCACAAAAATTGTTTAAATACAATACAGTAGCAAAAGAAGGTGACATGACAATCTTCTATTTGTTCAATACTCCTATCTTTCACCATTGATTTTAAAATCACTAACCAGAATAAGGAATGTAAATACATGGGTAAGGAGCATTTCTTATTAAAGGACTATGGACTTCTAAAAAAGATAAGCTCAATTAACATTATGATATAAACCATAAAAACAACAAATTATTCCATTAAATTTGGTTAGTATTGACTATTTTACAGTATTTGAACATTTCCAAAGTCTGATTATGCAAATTTGTTACAGCTACAGTATGTGGGAAAAAACATTTGTTTTAAATTCTTCTGTAAACGTACATGTAGTTTTTATGATTGCATTGGACTTTGGCCAAGATGTTTTGGCATAACCTGAAAGATCATGTATCCAGAAAAGTTTACTGAAATTCACAAGTAGCTGAATTTGAAGAACAAAATTAAAATAATTACGAAAAGATGTTGAGACTTGTTAATCTTAATTCATCTCAAATAAAAACATCTTGAAACTTTGATCTGTAATAACTAGAAAATTAAATAAGCTTTTTATAAAATTTGAAAACTTTGCACGGTCATTCATATACTGAAAATCATCTAGTAGTCCATACTCCTTTAAATGAACAAGCATTTTACTTCTGCAGCTCTTTTCTCAGACTTTTTGCTTTCTGAGAAAAAATTGTCTTTTCTTTTGCTAACATGTTAATAAAAGCCTTGAGAAATGCTTCACACCTCATCTTTACAAACATCACCAAACAAATGTTGAGCTAATGGTACAGATAAATGCCCCGATAAATGCCTCGAAACAAGATGTTGCCATTTGTCTTGAACATGTTTGTTTTCATGTATTCTTTCAATTAGCAAAGCTCCAACATTTTCATTTTTCAAATGTTCAATGTTTTCAACCTTCATGTATTTCCTTACAACAATTTCCATATCTCGAAATACCTTGTAGGTATTGTCATTTAATTGAAAAAGTTCCACTCCACTTTGCATTTGCAGCCATTTGAGTGAGTAATTTAAGAAACTATCGCCTTCAACATCAGCTTGCATTGCCCATGATTCGACAACTTTTATCAAAGCCATGGATGTTTCTGTTTGTTTTAGTTTCTTATATTGTTTGAGCAGCTTGTACGCTATATAGCCGGTGCAATATCTCAATGCCTGCTCCTCATCTTTTGACATCGATTCCGTTGATAAGTCGTCAGCGATTGGTGCACTTATTCTCAGAAGTTTGGTGACTAAACCCTCCAGAACATTCTCAAGCATCTTCTGAAAGAAGAGTGTCTGTACTGACAAATCAGCAATGATATCATTTTTTCTAATAAAATTATCCCAAGAATGAAAAAGATCTTTATTATGTCTAATTTCTTGAAATTTAAACCACAATGCCTCTTTTCTCTGTGGTGTCCAAGTTTTTCCTTTAATTTCTTCAACTGCTTCCCATACTGTTTGTACTATGTATTTACAAAAACGATGGCCATGTTCATTCTCAATATGCACTTTAACTTGTTGTGCAAGGGTACGCGCAGCAATAGCCATTGGAGTTTTCAATTGCAGAATCCTATCTTTCTCAATGCCATTAACAACATCTATGCAAAGGGGGACTGCACTTTGGACAACATCTTCGTTGTTGAAAAAGCCATCAGGATACCGCAAACTTGCTAAAAATTTAAAAGAGAAGAAGAAAAACATGAGCATTATGACTGAAACCAGTCAATAATAAACTATTTGTTTTTCAATTTTTTGAGCAGACCTTGAAACCTGGTCTAAAATTCCATGCAGTTTCAGTGTTGAAAACACCACCAATTGAATTTTCCCATGAATTTCAAAAAGTTGTTCCGTAACTGTAAGTTACAGTAATTACCTTCATCATTTGTTTTCGTTTTCAAAGCAATCTGAGCAATTACAAACTTGACATTTACAAAATGCCATATGACATTTTTTTTATATAAAAAAAAATAAACTATACTTTAATAGAAAATGTTGATTTGATTATCTTTGATTTTTGTGTGGTGTTTAAAAATCTAAATTAACATTCCATTAATTCATTAAGAAGATCAGTTTCACATTTCTTTAAAAGGAAATGCATATGAAACAACGAAAGTAGAAAAACGTTAACTGATTGAAAGCACACTTGCATAAATCAAATGTCTAGGACAATGAATATTTCATCTGGATAAAAACAATTTCTTTAAAACTTGCCCAAATTGATTATCGTTGGAATCTAAATGGTTTGCAAAGGAGTCCAGCCTGCATAGTTTGTGTAATATTGGTGCACACTTATAAATTATGGTGCATATTTTCAAGAATATGGACTCGATTTAAGCCAAACCCACTAATGAAGATTTTAAAGTCCAAAAACTGCATACAAAAATGCATATTTTAGGCTTAAATTGATCAGATCCCTCAACACAATAAATTGGTGCAGAAGTACAATAGATTTGGATGCTCAGGCAGTCGGGTGCAGGTGCAAAAATCCTGCTTGTAAATCAAGTTCTGTGCTAAGTTTGCAGCCTGCAGTCTGGAAAGGATTATATGAAACATTGATATTTACCTTTCTTCAGTGTCCTTTTCTTCCCTTTAACATTTTCATGTGATGATGAAGAAGGTGGTTTCTTCAGCTGGACTGATTGTACTTCCTCAACTGTTTCTACACCTGAAAAAGTAAAAGACATTGGAAAAATTTCAAACTCAAGGAAAAGTATAATCATATGAAAAGGTCTTCATAATAAGTGTGATAACATCACTGTCATCAGTGAAACAATACATAATAGCATAATATCACTTAATCCTGGCACTGGAAAATGGCCAGCTCCTCCACTTCATTTTGTGTCAGAAAATAAATGCCCACATTTTACTGACGGAAAATGTTTGATTTTCAAACCAAAGATAAACTTTGAGTAATTTAAAGTATTAAACTAAGCAACAAAAGGTAATTAGCAGGGGAAAAAAATAATACCAAAAGCTGAAAGCATTTCCATTAGGCATTTCTGACAATCAAAATAGGACACTTAACTAAAAAGTCAAAATTCTAAACATCAAAAAATGAAAATGAATAAGGCCCTAGGCCTAAATTTAAATGTTTAAATGCTTTTCTTTCTCATCTAAAAATATATTTCAAAAAATGTTTTTTAACAAAGAAAATGGGGCATAGGCAAGGCCCCTACTATCTTATAAAATACACCATATTTCAAACTCTGATTCAATGAGGAACAGTACATTAATAGGCCAGACTGCAAAGTTTGTAAAAATTTAAAATTAGCCAAACTGTCCAAAGTTTTACCTCTAAAACCCAAGGCTTTATATTCATGTTCAATATCAAAGTTAAGTAGTATTTTGAGTCTAAAGATAAACACGAGGCCTTTTTTTCTAATCCCATGAATAGACTGGCAGATTACAGTAAGTTTGTCAGAAAGGTAGGGATATTGGGAACAATTTGAATAGAAAAAAAACTGAGTGGGAAATGTGTAAAACATCCAATAAATCAATGTTTAATCGTAAGGGTGAATAAAATCAACAAATATAATGCATTATCCAGAAGATATTTCGCGTTCTACAATCTACTTAGGTTTTACAGTGAAACTTTCCGTAGCAACAGTAATGCAAAGTTTACAACGAAATAAATATAGCCTAGGCCTACGTTAAAAACATTGTTCGTTTTTTCGCTTAACCACTACTAGGCCTATGTAAATTTAACGTTAACGAAACTTCAGTCATGAAAGTTGTTAGAATTTAAATACCATTCGATTACCGTAGTGTGTACTTCAATCGAATGATAAATCATAAAAGAAAGGTTCTTACTGAGGTTTTCCTCTATATTCTCTTCATTTTCTTGTAAGAAATCTTCCAAATCACTGTAGTCGGGATCGTACAGAATGTCTTCCATGATTATTGCATTGACTACAGCGTCCACCTGCGCATAGTGTTTTTGGTTTGTGCATGCCCGCAGGGCACAATTAAGCCATGCCACGCTCAGCGTCACCCTGCTGTGATTTGCCGGATTGGGTTGCGCGGCAAAACGGACATGGTTTAAAAACAGGACAATGCGAGCAATCTCCTTCTTTTTTAACTCCATGGTCCCATATGGCATTCCACCATATGTCCTATATGGCATCCCACCCTATAACCCACATGGCATCCCATGCTATGTCCCACATGGATCCCATCCTATGTTCCACAGTAATACCATATGTCCCACAGTAATACCATATGTCCCACAGTAATACCATATGTCCCACATGACATCCCTTCCTATGTCCCACATGCCATCCCTCCCTGTGTCCCACATGGCATCTCTTCCTATGTGCCCCATGGCATCCCACCTTATGTCACCATCAGTGGCTTCCCATCTGATGTCCCATATGGTATTCCATCTTATGTCCCACATTGGATTCTACCATATGTTCTACATGATATCCCTCCAAATGTCAAAATGACATCCTAATTTATGTCCCACATGGCATCACATCCCACGTCTCCATAGCCTCTTACCCTATGTTACACATGGCATCCCAACCTATGTCACACTCGTGGCATCACACCCCATGTCCCACATGGCATCCCATATCTATCTTAATCTTATGAATCAATTTCTGAACAAAATGGATCACGTGCAAACCAGGGTTCTAGCTACGGTGGGCGGCGCTAGGCGGGCCCGCCCAGGAATCGCAATTCCCGGCCAGCACTCGGCTTTAAGATTCACTCTTCCGCCCGGCACTCAAAAGCTTAATTGGGGTAATTAATTAGGTGTTTAAACAGATCTCTTTTTAATCTCGCTCTATTTACATCATCCGCTGATTTACACACATAACATAACATACATTGTGCACGTTAAATTCCGAGCAAAACAACTGAACTATAAAAATTTAATGCAATTGAATGTATATATTATCATAAAGTCACCCATACACAAAGCTCTTTGCATAATCATACGTACATGCACACAGTTCAGGTTCACATTTTATTCCTTGTGAATCACTGCTGGCAGCTTGCCAAGTCCGTCACTTACCATACAAACAAACTTTACCAAAGTAATATTACACCCCCAAGGTGTGCTTATTGACCGGTCCAAATGTAAGTAACTAATCACATTTATTATAAACCCTATATACACTTAACATTATAACAGACTGATCGATCTTCTTTTGATTTGTGGGGGATTCAATATTGAAAAAGGTTGTTGCGAAGTTCATATTGAAACATGTGCTGCATGACTTTCGTCAAATGATACTGGGACGAAAACAAAAGCGGTAAAAAGTTTGGGCAAGACAAATAACAATGGGAATTGAGAGAAGAGTTTCCGGCATATGTTGTACTTTCTTTTTTAAGGATGGGGGGGGGGGGCACTTTGAAAATTGAATATTCATTGTATTTGGAGCCCGGCACTCAAACTTGTCTAATTAGAACCCTGGTGCAAACAACAATCCCACAAAGAAGTAATTGAAGGTTTGCTGCTGGTCCCATTAATTTCTAACACTTTTTAAAATAATTATTAACCATAAGGCTCACAAAATCATAAATATTTATGACTCTCATGCATTTAGTTGAATATTGTTTCTATAATGTTTTAGATGAGATTTCCACTGAGTCGAACATCAATATAAGTTGCTCAAACAATTATTGCAAATCATCCTAACTCTCATTTATTAATGAATTACTGCAGGGCCTATCCCCAAAAGCATCCTCTGCAGGCCAGAGGTCATCCATCATAAACGGTGAATCCAACAATGCCCACACCACTTTTTTCCAAGAAGAACAATGTCTGACTTGAAGCAGATCTCTGCATGATTCCACATCCCTTAAGATCATCACATACTTGTAATCGATTTCACTACACGTCTACAAATACTTGTAATCGATTACAATACAAGTCTACAAATACTTGTAATCGATTACACTACATACCCGATGTCTACACGTACTTGTAACTGATAACATGCTCTGTCTACAATTATTTATAATCAATTACACTATATGCCCCATGTCTACAAGTACTTGCAATCGAATAAATTACATGCCCAATGTAAACTTTTAATCAATTACACTACATGCCTACTTGTAATCAATTACACTATATGCCCCATGTCCACAAGTACTTGTACTCGATTACACTACATGCCCCATGTCTAAGAGTACATGTATTCTAAACATTACATAACCTATCCATGCATCATTACCTTGTACTGTCTTTCCCAAATAATCTCCCCGCCTCTCTTTGTTGATGACGTGCTGGTAAATCTTTCCCGTTGTGATGTTATTGTCTTGGTGTAATGTGATGTCCATAAAGCGTTCATAGTTACCAAGATCCAGATCTACTTCTCCTCCGTCATCCAAGACAAAAACCTCACCTGTGAGGACAAAAAAGCTAAATCTATTGGGTAATTTTTAAAACATTTAACC
This sequence comes from Chiridota heheva, assembly GCA_020152595.1. Taxonomy (NCBI): domain Eukaryota; kingdom Metazoa; phylum Echinodermata; class Holothuroidea; order Apodida; family Chiridotidae; genus Chiridota; species Chiridota heheva. The sequence continues at coordinate 362,619 of JAIGNY010004290.1, forward strand.
TAAGCTCCTCACCTTAATGGCTGGTACACCCAACTTACATTCCTTACTGTACTTCAACATTTAAAGAATTTTTTAAATATCCAAGAAAATATTCCTTTTGAAATAATTGAAACAAGAACTGAGCACTTTACTTCTATGCTGATAAATAGTGTTATTTGCTTATTTGGTTGCATTGTCTCAAAACTATCATTATTTTCAAAGAAAAAATGTTTCACTAATTTGTTTCTTTTTAAGACCTCTTTCATATTAAAGATGAACTTGCTTGATCCCTGAGCTAATCATGATTTCAAGGTTAACATTGACAAGTTCTTTACTAACTCTAGGCGTCTTTGTTTTGTTTTTTTGTTTTTTCTGGTGGTGGTGGTGTTAGTTTGCCCTTTTTATGGAGGGACTAACCCTTTAAGCCCGTAATCTTGTTATGTTATTTTAATCCTTAAGGATAATCTCTTTTAAATTTTAAAGCACGTAAGACAGTAAGAGAAACTTGCAATATCCGATGCATACTTTTTCTGATTTAGGTGCATTGCAAAATAATGAATGTAGGAATGTAGTGCAAGATTAGGCAGGAACTTGCCTTCTAAATCATCATAACTAGTGCAAACGGCCAGAAAATTACATTCATCTTCGACATTTGTGCTATCATAAAGAGGACATACACAACAATCTCTAAGAGTTTTTTTTTACTTTTCTACCTTCTTCAACTTTTTAAGTTGTACCCAGAGCATCGAAATTTAGCAAACACATCTTTTTTATTATGTTTCAAAATATCTCTGTTTTATATTGCACCTTCCATGAACCAGTAAACACAACGTCATCACATTTGCAACTTGCCATAATTGCAATGTATAAATAAAAGAATTTTAAAATTGAGTAGTAAAAATATTGGAAATCAGCTAACTAATTATATAAACCAATATGTATTCACCATATCAAATTGAGAATAACACATGCTATCATAGGTGTAGGAACCAGGGGGTACGTGCACCTCCCCCCTCCCCTACTTTTCCCAAAATGACAAAAAGTGCCCCTTTTGAAAATGAAAAGTACCCCTTAATTACTGTCCCAATAGTAGAAAACAGGCAACATTTGTCAGTCACATGTACGGGAGGAATGTGTCCCCATTGAAATCTAAAAATGAAGTGCCCCTTTTACTTTATTTTGTTGTTTTGGGCTAAGGGCTGTGCATTTTCGATTAAAAGCCTAAATGTTTAAGCGGCCGAATTTCCCTTTATTCAAACGTTTAAACAGCCCCCCCTCTCCTTCTTTTTCTCGCCAACCCCATAAAAATATATGAATAAAAAATTTGGACCTCAGAAGTTTTAAAGAAAATAAAAAATCACAGTTGAACACACAATTACAATGAACTGGTTCTCTTCAAATGCTACAATAACCACACAGGCATAACCTCGACAACCAAGTCATGTCCAAATAAGCAAGGAATGTCACAAAACTTGAGTAGGGGCCTTATAATAAGTCTTCAAATTACCCGTAAGGCTTAAAACATAATGATGGAATGGTTAGAACCCACTTTAAACAGATGCAGAAATAATATACCAACAAGTAAATTTGCCGAGGCTTGCAAGCATTTTCAAATATTTTCAGCACTTATGACTGTGCTATAAAAGATTCCCGAAGTATGCCACTCCCAAGTAGCAATACCGTAGAAAAAAATATTCTAATCCATCCCTATTCCCAACTGAAGTGTATTTGATACAATCCTCTTAAAAATAGCAATAATCTTTGTAAATCCACACTAAAATATTGGCAACATTAAAACATTTTTGTTCGTTTCTTTTGCAATTTTTTCTTTTTTGCACAATCTATTTGACTCATCAGGTAAACTTTGCAATTGTTTGTGGTGAAAATAACAATAAAGCTTTTTGTTAGTGAATTTCTGGGTCAATTTTACAGGTTGTAAAACAGGTCTTAACCTAATGTAGATTTATGCCTGTTGTTTATCGGGCCTAAGCTTTCACATCAAGTAGCTCTTAAAATTTGGCAAATCAAAGCCCAATATAGCCCCATTCATAGCTAATTAGTGCAAATTTCAACTCCTGCCTTAAAAGCATTAGATGCTTTGTTGATCTTATGTAAAGATTGAATTGTACAAGTCATTTAATGAAAGTTTGCGTGTTTGAATAGTTATTGATTTTTAATGGCAAGTGTGAATTGCGAACATTTAAACTTCTGGGAGGATTAGACTAAATGTTTCAAGGGAGATCAAACGATATGCGATAAATCCAGAGGCATCTCACTACTACCAACAACTACTGTAGCAAATTCATGGAACGCATCAATACTGATAAAATGAAGGATGTATTTGACAGGATACTTAGACCTGAGCAAGCAGGGTTCAGGCAAGGAAGGGGCACTAGTGAACAGATATTCATCCTCAGAAACATTTTAGAACAGTGTATAGAATGGCAATCTAGCTTATACATCAATTTTATTGACTTTAAAAAAGCCTTTGACAGTATTGAGAGAGCAAAGCTGTGGGACATATTGAGCCACTATGATGTACCACAAAAAATTACCAACATTAAAAGCAGTGGTACAATGGAAGTAAATCCGCAGCCCTGTATGAAGGTGTAACATCAGATTGGTTCGATGTAGCAACAGGTGTGAAGCAAGAATGTCCCATGTCATGCTTCTTGTTCATCATTGCAATCAACTGGGTAATGCAACATACTGTCAATGGTCACAGAAATGGCATTAGGTGGAACTTCTGCATGCTACTGGAAGATTTAAATTACGCCGATGACATAGCCTATTGTCAAGCAAATGGGATCATTTACAGAACAAACTTCATGACTTCAAACCAATGCAGGATATGTAGGGCTATCAATGAATAATAGCAAGACAAAGGTGATGAGAATTAATGCTAGAAGGCAAGATGCTTTTTCAGTGAACAGAAAAGAGGTGGATGACGTTAATGAATTCACATACTTAGGAGCCACCCTACGAAAGATGGCAGAACACTGATTGACATAAGGAGAAGATTAGGCAAGGCTAGAAATACTTTTATCACCTTAAACATTTGGAAATCTAACAACTACAGCTTAAGGACAAAATAAAAATATTTCAACAAATGTTATGTCTGTACTTCTATATGGATCATGCACATGAAGAATGAATGAGGGCGACAATAAAAAGTAAATACATTCCAATAAAACTGCCTATGCAAAATATGATAGTCCGATGGTCAACAGAAATTTCAAATAATGACTTGTATAAAAAGACAAAGATGGTACCGACAAGCATAATTCATGAGAGAAGATGGAAAGAATTGGGACATATTTTACGTGGAGATGCCACCAATAATTCAAGATAGCTTTGTCCTGGACACCAGATGGGGAGCTGGAACCAAGTCAGTAAAGTGTGTTAGTGGCACAAGACAAGAAGAGATGAATCTCTGTGCTGAAGGCCTCAATCTCCGCTTGAGGAGACGGAAGCAGTGAAGTGAGTGAAGACTGAATGTTTAATCGAAGGTTCGTTCGTTTAAACGTTTACATGTGTAATCATCACAGCCCTATTTTGGGCTTACTTATTCAATCTACAGATTGGGATGGGGGACGTGTACAGTATATGACTTGAAAAGTGCCCCCTAAGAGGTTGTGCCCTCCACTTTTCAAAAGTTTCCTGCACCCCTGCATGATATCCAAATGTCAACATACTGTATCATCCAATCCTATGGAAAGGCTCAACCAGGGATCGAAATTTAAATTTTTCGCCACTGCTCCACAGAACAGTACTTTCTCAAATAATACTATTCTGGATCAGATTTCACTGTTCCAACTTTTTTGCCGATAAGAGGACAAGTTCTTTTCTTCAAATTGGACTTAATTTACAACTACATTATTGGTTAATACATGCAAATAATGTATGCCGGTTATTAGTATTTACATGATGTAGCATTAAGCTACATACAGTCATAATTATACAAGAGTCATAAACATGCAAGCATCCTTGCATATGTGCATTCATGATTACTTGTGCTGACAATTGCAGGCAAGGTGGGATAAACGTTTTCTTACTGGAAGATATTGTTTTATAGCAGAAATCAAGTTAGTGATCATTGATGCTACATGCTTGTAAAAAGAACACTGTTTCACTAGAAAAGTGATGCTTGAAAATTCACTGTTCCTTAATGAAAAACACTGTTCTCTAAACAGCGAAACCGTGGCAAATTGACCCCTGTCATCCAATTAAAGTAAAGAAGGATCCAAGAAACAAACCACAATCATTGATGAGCCACATCTTAAAAGCTTTTTGCAGAACAACAACAAATATATAAACTAGAATGGTAAATACCATCATGGTTCGCATGCCCATGCAAATTGACACCCATATCATATGACCACGCCAATTATAAAGATGGCATCTTACACTAAGTCCAAGAGGGCATCCCGTGTCCCAAATAGCATCCCATGTCCCACATGACATCCCACCCCATGTCCCACATGACATCCCACCCCATGTCCCACATGACATCCCATCCCATCCCTTGTCCCACCTGGCATGCCCTCCCTATGTCCCACATGGCATCCCACCTTACGTCCCACCATATGTTCCACATAGTATCCCCTTAATGTCCCAATGACATCCTAGTTTATGTCCCACATGGCATCACATCCCATGTCCCACATAGCCTCCTACCCAATGTCCCACATAGCCTCCTACCCTATGTCACACATGGCATCCCAACCTATGTCACACTCTGTGTTACTCGTGGCATTCCACCATGTCCCACATGGCTTTCTGCCCTGTTCCACATAGCATTCTACCCCATGACCCACATGACAGCCCACCCCATGTCCCACGTGACATACCATAGGCTCCATAAACTCTCATCCTAGCTATCAGTCCCTGATTGAGCATACTATGTATGAAAGTGTCAGTTCGAATCATATAACTTATATGCAAATGACTTGTTGAAATGGAGTGGGACCCCATGTCCCACGTGACATCCCATGTTCCACATGACATTCCATCCCATGGCATACCACCCTGTCCTGCATGGCATTCCACCATATATCCTACATGGCATTCCACCATATATCCTACATGGCATTCCACCATATATCCTACATGGCATTCCACCCTGTTCCACATGGCATCCCACCCCACGTCCCACATGGTATCCCACCCCACGTCCCACATGACGTCCCATAGGCTCCATAAGATTGAGCATACTAAATATGAAAGTGTTAGTTCATATAATAACTTATATGCAAATGAGTTAATGAATAAAAAAAAAGGGTTACCCAATTATGCCTGATAGAGCCCTTGGTGTATACCACATGGTATATATTATATGACATGTCCCGCATGGCCCCCATCCATGTCCCACATGGCATACCTCTCTATGTTCATATGCAGTCACATCTTATCACACTCTCTGACTGAGCATACTAAATCAAACAGTCCAGTCAGTTCATATATTGTAGCAACTTTATGCAAATGACCGCAATAATAAAGACAGAGTTTAATAATCATACCTGATACAACTGTTGGTGCCCAAACATTTCCAAGAATTTTAAGGAATTTAAATCTCCAGTGCTACAAGAGAGTTGGTTAAATTGACCACAAAAACACACGGTCAAAATACTTTAATTGTGACAATCAGTACATTTACATGTAAATATTACCTGATGAGTCAAATCAATTTTGCAAGAAAGAAAAAATATTGCAAAATAAACAAACAAACCAGAACCAAAAGCTTTTGTGGTTCCAATGCTTTTTCTTCCATCAGCTGATTGATTTGCAAAATTTGTAAGGTTTTAACAGAGCTGAATTCTGCGTGCTTCACAAACATAGCGGCCATTTTTTCCAGAGGACTGATATGAGCAATACTGCTGGGGTGATGGCATAGTTTTGAAATGTTTTATGGCGAGGCATCACAGTATGCAAGATTTTCACAGTGAAAGCCCTAGCGAGTACAGCAAACAAGTTACAAGATGTTGAGATTAAATGACATTGAAGGGAAGTTTTCTGTTCTTTTTAAATGGAATATCCATGTACACTTTCCATAAAAATACTGATTTACATGTTGTCATAAAGTAGCCCCTTCTTACATGTGTCATATGTGGTACTTCTTGTATTTTGATTATTCATGTATCTGCTTATGTATTCATCTTGTATTAAGGTATTTTCGTTTGCTTATTGTTGATGATGGTATTTTGTTTCTTAGCTTAGAATTTATTTATTCAGTATAGCTTTGATGGTGGATAAAATTAGCACAGGGCATTAACCTATACTTATTTATTACCCCATTAGTTATTGTGGTTCTCCCTGTACTATTTCAATGTCAGAATTGTTCACTTTTGAGATAATTATCCCTTTTGTCCTAATTTTGCCTGTAATCACTGGCTGTGTCTCCTTCACTGACCACAGCCATGGTGTCTCTGTACTGTGTGGTCTGTCTCTTACTCCATGAGCAATTTATCATTGTCATGGGCTAAATACTTTGGTTTTGCTACATCTTCCTGACCCTGCCCTTTGTGTAATTAATCACCTATTCTGAGGTTTCCTTGAACCTATCTTCTCCTTGGCATTTCAGTTGGAAAAGTCACTTGTGATTGGCAGGCATGATGCTCATTTATCTTCCCTAGTAAATTTAACCAAAAGGGGTGGGTCCTGAATAAAGTGTCTGTTGCTGATTGGTTTTAAGTTTAACAAGTATTGATATGTGTGTGTGCCTGATTGGCCTAAAGTTATTAGGACCTAAAGTTATTAAGGGATGGAGTAACATGAAAAGGAGAGAAAGAGAGAGTTCGTCATCAGACAGTGATGGCTGAAGTCTTTTCAGTGAGAGTAAAATTGCTACATCAAACAGAGCAATAGATTAGAGCAATGCAATTTATCGTGTTTGGAGTTTGATATGATTAACAGACAACATGTACTTGATGTCTATCTTGTATTATTTTACTTGTTTTTTCATTTATGTATAAATGAATGGTGGCAGCGTACCACAAACTCGTAGGAGTTTGTATGACACATGTATAAAGTAGAAATACACTTTTCACGATTTGGAAAGCAAATTCCAACATCCATTTGAGCAATGGAGTCAATACTTTTGCCATACTGGTTGCATGATTTTTGTACTTCGCATCGTAAATTGGAGCAATTTTGGTTACTTCCGAAAATTACAGTACTAAATGCGTGTAAACAATACACCCTCGCTTTTTTGGTGTGTACACGTTTCCTAAAATCCCTAAACGTTCCCAGCTCCAAATTTTAAGCTCTTTAAATCCAGTAATAAAAAAACCACTTACCATGTTCATATGGAGAAAATGTACCAGCATCAATGTTGAGATAGGGGTCAATCTTGATCGAAGTAACCCTGAACCCACTTGACTTTAAGAGGGTGCCCAAACTGCTGGCAATGACTCCCTTTCCAATCCCACTAATGACACCACCAGACACAAGTATGTACTTCATTGTCTTGCTGTAAAAAGGAAATCACACAAAATACAATTATCTTCATTTTCACACTCTTTTAACATATTTTGGTAATATTTTGGTAAGGATACTGGATACTTCAGAGGGGAGTGTAGCAGTTTATAACGCTCGGCTGCTACAACCACATGCATTGTTCTGTAGTAGTCAGTGTTCAACTACCCCCTCTTTATCTTCTTGTACAAAGGATATTTGTTTGTTTATAAACTGTTTCATCGAGAAAAAAACACTAACTTTTTCCGCTGGACTTAGTCCCAGCAGGACCTTGTGCATTGTGCAACGATATGTAATTCTTCCTTGAATTTACTTGTGTTATAACTTATCATTTATGATCTTCAAGAATTTGTATGTGTGGATAACTTTATCAATTGAACTTTAATATACGTACAGAGCCAAACCAGTTGTCCTATCACTTCCAAGCATAAGACGCATCTCACGTTAGCTGCATATGCAAGTAACCTTTATTATTGTGTAACAAATTGGTAACCCTGATGTGATTACACTAACGTGAAATTTAGCAGTTTTTCTTTTGGTGGAATGTGATTTCCCTTAGGCATAAGCCTACGAAAACCTAATTTTTCCTCTTTCAGAAAAGTTTAGCCACAGACTTTTCTGTTAACATTCATGTGAGTTTTTGCACATTGGCATAGTGCATTACAAACACACTGCATTTCCACCTGTTCCTACCATATCTATTACAGCGTTGTACAGTGACACTGTAGCTTAGGCTACATCAATTTTCATTGTTTGTTGATTCCTTCGTTTTGGAACATTATTACTCTTGGGAGTGCTTTTGTAAGTAAAATTCTTTCTTAATGTCTAACAACATTCAATACATCTTTGTAGCCGATTGAAGGGCCCATAACTTTGATTCTTACCCTGAATCAACCCATGTTGATTATGTTCTCAAGCGAGGGGCCAAGAGTACGGATTGATTCCTCCCACTGTGCATCTTTTACGATCAATTCCACAGGGTGATTTTGCTCTTGCTAAGAGAGTGGCAGGCATAAACGACCTTATTTCTTATATGTTCACAACATCATCCTCCGGCAAGCATGTTTTTGAGTGATCATCTATAACCTGTGATCAGATCATTGCAAAGTTAACAAATTTCAAAAAGGATATTCATTCGGCTCATTCCCATTCTGTAGTTGCATTTGTATCAAATCCTCCAGTATCTTTTTGCAAAATTCAGGACTCTATGTGGCTCTCAAGTCCTATTTTATCAACTGATGAATTAGCCGCCAATCTGTCACGGTTCGATCTAGCTTTAGAATCTTATCAAGTATTTTATTCACACAGCTAGCAGGGAAACACAATTTGAAATTATTCCCCGATCTCTTTCGAGGCAAACCTGTTCGAAGAAGTCAAAAAGAAGGACTTTATGAATAACTTCTCGCACTTGTATGATAGCCTCCATGCTGTAAGTTCATTAAAGCAACGTTGGTTTTCTGAGCTTCAGAAAAGTTTTATTAAAGAGGAGCTTCTTTGTGCAGTTTCGCCCAATTCTTAAATTCACATTTATTCCGTTCAAATTGTTCAGCCTTCATCAGACTTTATTATCACATTTTGATTGGTCGGCAGGTGAAGCATTTCAGTTAACCACTTGTCAATTTTCATGGTAATTCTTAACGTGACATTTATTTTCTCTCTGAGCATGGCAGACAAGGAAACAGAAAAGAACATTTTTGCCGTGGGTGTTAAACTCCCACCTTTTTGGCCTAATGATCCAGCATTGTGGTTTATACAAGCAGAGGCTCAATTTGCACTGAGTGCAATCACTGTTTCCAAAACCAAATATGCTCATATTGTTTCTTCACTGCCAACGCAAACAGTACAGGAGGTGCGAGATGTTTTTCTTAAACCTACAAATACTGACCCTTATGAGAATTCAAAGGAAGCTCTAATTAAGTGCACCTCCATTTCTAAGCAAACACGCCTTTATCAACCTTTAATCGTCCCCCTTCCTCGCCCTTCAAATTATCAAGGAGGATGAAGCAACTCCTGGGGAGAGAGTTTAGAAGACAGCATTTTTAAACAGATATTCCTTCAATGCCTTCCCAAAAATGCCCAGTTGATATTAGCAGGTACCAGGATTCTGTTGACATTGAACAATGGCTACACTTGCAGATAAAACTCTGGAAGTTTCTCCTGGTTTCAAAGTTGTATCACTGATAGCTTCAAAAGATACTTTCTTCTTCTTCTTCTCCTACTACCACTTCGAAAGTTTCATAACTTTGCTCATTAGTAGAGAAACTGTCTATGCAAGTTGAGAAGATTTATCAGCAAATGCAAAGTGATTTCAGAGAGGTCCCTCAAGGAGTCAAAATCGTTTTGCCACAAGAGGCAATTCCAGGAACCGTGGTAGATCAAAATCGTATGACTCTGGTTTCTGTTGGTATCATCACAGGTTGGTGAGAAGGCTCGTAAGTGCATAAAACCTTGTATGTTTCATCTAGACAAAAACAGTCAAAAAACCAAGCAGACGGCTAGTGGTGACATCGTCGGATGGCAGGAACAAAAGTCGCCTTTTCTTTGTTACACAGCTATGTTTTCTTCTTGATACAGGGGTAGAAGTAAGCGTTCTTCCAGCATCTCTTTCTGACATACACAAGCGTCTTGGAACTCTTTTACAAGCTGTAAATAAAACCCCTATCTACATATTAAGAGCAATCTTTAACTTTGAATATTGGTCTTCGCAGAGCTTTTGAATGGATTTTTGTTTTAGCCAATATCTCTAGACCAATTTTAGGTGCTGACTTTTTGAATCACTATTCGCTGTTAGTCAATATTAAGAATTGCAAAGTGATAGATTCTTTGACATCTCTCAGCATTATAGGAACAAAGCACACATTTTCTAGTCCAAATCTAGCATACGCTATTTTAGACCAGCATTCGCAATGTCATATGCTGCTGCATCTATTTCCAAACTTATTACTTTTGAATTATAGCGAAGCAAATGTCAAGCATACGATAACTCACCACATTATTACACGCGGATCACCTCTTTTTTGTCGTCATTTAGCGCCTGATCGACTTAGTAGCGAAAGAGTAATTTGAGCATATGTTACAACTAGGCATTTTTCACCAATCACAAAGCAGTTGGTCGTCACCATTACACATGGTGCCAAAGAAAACTATATGGAGACTATAGAGCCTTAAATAACACCCTAATCCAGATCGTTATCCTATTCCACATATTCATGATTTTGCGTCTTATTTGAGTGGAAAGACTGTTTTCTCTAAGATCAATCTTGCTCGCGCCTACCATCAAATCGCAGTCAAACCAAGTGACATGCCTAAGACTGTCATTGCTACTCCATTTGGACTTTTTGAGTTTATAAGAATGCCTTTTGGCCTCAAAAATGCAGCCTAAACTTTTCAGCGTTTTATAGACCAAGTTTTGCACTGACTACCTTTGATTTTGCATACAACGATGACTTAATAGTCAGCAGTTCGAGTTTAGAAGAGCATTATGTACATTTACAAGAACTTTTACCTCGGTGAGACCAATATCAAGTTGTAATTAACCAAGAAATATTCATTTTCTGTGTTGACCAACTAGAATGTTTGAGTCACAATATCGTGAAAGATGGGATAACTCCATTGCTCGACAAAGTCTCCGCCATGCAGCAATTTCCACATACAAAAATAACACAAATTCTTAGGCTTGGTGAACTTTTATTGTCGATTCATTCCATCTTGTGCACACATAGCGAAACCTTACTGACATACTGTCAGGTCAAGTCAAAAACAAATCCATTCAACTTTACAATATTCAATTACAAGCTTTTCAAGACTTAAAGCAAGCTTTAGCTTTTCTACTATGTTGTCTTATCCAGTTTTGGATGCTCCATTGAAGTAAGTCAGTCACTGACTCCTCAGATTTTGCAGTAGGCAGTGTACTTCAGCAGTTTGTCGAAGACAATTGGCAACCAATCACTTTCTTTTACAAGCGGGGGAAACCTGTTACAGTGCATTCGGTTGCGAGTTACTTGCCATTTACCTTGCTATTCATATGTAATTCTTCCTTAGATTTACTCGTGTTATAACTTATCACTTATGATCTTCAAGAATTTGTATGTGTGGATGTTAATATCTTATCTTATAACTTTATAAATGGAACTTTAATATTCGCACCGAGCCGGACCAATTGTCCTATCACTTACGAGCATAAGATGCATCTCACATTAGCTGGATATGTAAGTAACCTTTATTATTGCATTACAGGAGGTCAAAATTTATTTCAACTGCCCAGGCTCCATACGGTGATGACCATTCAAACTTGCAGTCGAAGGGGCTGTTAAGGGAAAAATTATTTCTAAGCTATAGGACTAGAGGCAAGTGGCTTCGGCCCATGGTTATTTATGTGGGTTGACAGTCATCTTATTGTACCTTGTCTGGTGTTTTGTGCAGAGTATCTTGGTCTTGATAGTGGGCTTAGGTATGATACGAGAGGAGTAAAACAAGCCACATGAGTGAACATGAATTGAGCAGGTCAGAAGTGGATAAACACAACAGTTTTCACCCTACTCTTTTTGAGAAGTGTCCAGAGAACCAGGTAGTGTGTGAAGTTTAACATAACATACTGTAACATAACAAGATTACGGGGTAGGACAGGTTAAAGAAAATCAAAGATGCCCGGAGTTAGTAAAGAAAGCTTGTTGAAGGATTGCCTGTTGTGACATCGATAACAAACTGACTAAGCGACCTGCAAAGAAGGACGGTTTCACATGGAGATGTGTTGAAAACAGAAGCCACGAGTATTCTATAAGAAAAACTTGTTCTTTGAAAGATCACTTTCTTCTGCAAGACAACCTTCAATTTATAAGGACTTTTCTTGAGGGCCATACCCTCCTCAGATGTTCACAACACACTGGCTTCAACTACAAAAAACTGCAGTAAACTAGGCTATTTCTATTAGAGATCTTTTTCACATATTTGGGTTTGAGGAACTTATTGAAAATCCGCCTAAACTCTCTGGAGTAGTGGAAATTGACAAATCACTGTTTCCCGCAAATGTAAATATGAGCGACGAAATCGTCACGTGGGTGTCATAGTTTGGGTTTTTGATCTAGTACAAAGAGATAACAACCATCTTCTCCTATTTTCCATCAAGATACGTGACGAGGAAACGCTCCTCGGTATCATCAAGCATTACGATGAGCCGGGCACCACCATTTACTCGGACGGGTAGGCAGCTTATGCCAACCTACTGAACACGGATATGAACACTTCACAGCAGACCCCTAGCTTTGCTGTTTTACAGGGTCAGCCCACCCCGCCACTCCGTGGGCACGCCCTACCCCCTGGGTCTGCCTGCCCCTGGGAGTCCACCCTGCCCCTCATGACGAAAAATATATATATTTTTTTGTTTAGATTATAATTTTTTTTAAAGTTAATGATCTTAATTAGCTTCCTTATCATTCAGAATAGCTTCATTCTGAGATGTATGATTGTAGCTAAAATCCCAGAGCTTATTCACCAGGTATTTCAGCCTTAAGGGGGCCCCTGGACTCCACGCCTAAAAGACGCAGCGCTTCGCGCACGCATTAATGTGCCCCTTAACAAGTCTTTTGAAATAAAGCTAGGGATCTGCTTCACAGTGATACATAAGTATCAGTTCAAGAGGAGTTATAGAAACATGACAACGAATGAAATCGAGGTGCACACCAACACAATTGAGGGAGCCTGGAAGTACACCAAAGACCCACTTTAGAAAGATTAACAGCACACCATTTCGAATTTTGAAGGCCATCTGTGTGGAATTTTGTGGAGAAATAAAGTTGCCACCAACAGTCTTCAATACATGAAAAAACAGTGAGGAAATTTCAAGTGCAGAGGTGTTGATAATCAGACAAGAAGAAGTGGGTAAGACGGTTGAAATAAAATTTAATCACAATTCTACAGGTATAGTAAGAAACTAATATATATATGGGCCTTTCCTTGCTTTTTTCAATTAATCCAATCATCCTCAGAGTCATTCAATCATTTAATCATCCTCATTCACATTAAAACAAACAATACTACTCTTTTGTGTAAAGAAATCTTAAATGTGCTGATATTATAACAATTGTAAGATTTAACTTTGTAGAACAGTCAAGAAGCTATACATGTACTCTTCCAACTGTCCTCTTTCTAATACAGTATGTAGCTATTAGAGCTGTGAACGTTTAGGGATTTTAGTAAACGTGTACACGCCAAAAAAAGCGAGGTGTATCATGTACACGCGTTTAGTACCGTAATTTTCGGAAATACACCAAAATTGCTCCAAAACTACAAAGCGAAGTAAAAAAAATCGTGTAACCAGTATGGCAAAAGTACTGACTCCATTGCCCAAATAGACGCTGAGTTTTGCTTTCTAAATCGTAAAACGTTTACTTCTTCATTATAAATATAAATCATCATTTTTATTGACAATATGCATAAAAATTCAGTTAAGAAAGAACAGATAACTTCCTTTTAATGTCATTTTAATTCAACATCGCTTAACTTTTTTGTCCTATTTGCTATGGCTTTCAAAGTTTTCTGTGAAAATCTTGCATACTAGGCCTATGATATACCTCGCCGTAAAACATTTCAAAACTACGCCACCACCACCAGGAAGTTCTGAAATATCTGTCCTCTCGAAAAAATGGCCGCCATCTTTGCGACGCATGCAGAATTTTGGCTCTATTAAAACCTTTTTCTGTTTAATTATTATGCAATATTTTTCTTTCTTGCAAAATCTATTTGACTCATCAGGTAATATTTACATGTAAATGTACTGATTGTCACGATCAAGTAATTTTTAACTGTTTTTTGGTCGATTTAACAGCTTGTAAAACGGGCCTTGATTGCATGGGATTTAAAGCCTTATGCCATTATGGCCTAACGTTAGGCCTATTGTTAGTTTCACTGTTTACTGCTGCACATTCGCAGTGCATTTCACAAGTTAGATTACTCAGATTTCGGCGAAATCAAAGTGGGCAATATCCCCATTCATTGGTGATTACTGCGCATTTGTGATTCGCACATTTAAAAAGGATTATGCTAATCGGGGTTTACAGTTTGTCATTGATTAGAATTTTGTCAGCCGAATGTGTGTGATTCAAATCATGAATGAACATATTGATTTTCAACGGCAAGACATGACTATGAAAAATGATTACTCGCACTGAAGTATTTAGTAAACGTTTACAAGATTTGCGAGTGTGCAGCGTGTACACGCTAAACAGTCACAGCTATAGTAGCTATGCACAGAAAGGGACGGTTGGAAGAATACCTATATAACTTCTTGACTATCCGACAAGGTTATCCTGTAATATTATTCACTATCCAACAAGCCTTGAAGATTTATGTTTTTAACAGAATCAACAAACACAGAAATGTGAGATGTCCAGAAAATTTTGAGGACATGGATGAAACAAATATAACCAAAAGAAAGAAGGGAGAGCAACCAACAAAACAAACACTGCAGCTTCAAACAGTTCCACTAGCACCGCCAATCCATACAGCAAAAAAGCATGTGTATGACAAGTCATCATCGCACAGCGATTTTCAGTAAGGTAATTCCTTTCTTCTTTTTTATTAATTTTAGGAAGCCGTCCCCATTGGAAAAGATTGCCCTTGTGCCTAACGACGTTTAGTCAGATAACATCTGACTGTACTAGTACGCTATAGTATAGGGCCTATAGCCACTACCTACAGTACATGGCTGTTAATGGTAATGCTATACTAAGTGAGGCGGTTATAAAGAACATTAATGTTAGGCCTAACATAAGGCCTACAGATGTGGACCAAAAAATCCATGTTTATAGAAAAATTACCAATACAATGGGCCTAGGGCTACCACCAAAAATTGGTAAAATCTATTGCTTTCCACCTATAAAGTATAAGTATTACAAGCATCGATATTGTTTTTATTGAACTCTTTAAGAAATTGTAATGTTATTTGTGAGGATGATTTGTGAGGGTGAAATTTGTATCAAATATATCTTCTTTGCCAAGTTTTTCTTTATAACAGGAAGAACTGCAAATATGTTGTCTACCAGAAATTGTAAATGTACCAGTGTAATTTTGATGTGTCAAGATTTTATTGCAAATTTTAAAATTTGTAGTCATAAGACTAGTAACATTTGGCTACAAATATTAGTTCCACTAAAAATTTGAGTTCTAAAATGTGTAAAATGGAATGTTAGTCCCTATGTCGTGCTTGAAGAGAATGATGGAATTTGTTGTTACATACAGTAGGCCTACACCATTATTCTAGTCTTACCTTAAGGCATTATGGGCAAATTGACTTACTTAGGCCTAAGCCTACTTGGAAAATGCATGTTAAGCCCTGGGCCTACAGTAGTACATGTACGAAGCCTAACGTTAGGCGCCTAGGCCCTACAAAGTTATGCAAAATATTTTATTGGTGATCAAATGAATTTTGGCACTCTTTTTGATCGAAGTTAAAAGAGTACAACATAAAATGCTTTGAATATACAAAAAATTCACATGGAAAATATAATTGCAAATTGCTCTGCAATCCTAAAAAATATGGGACACTTAAGGAACTTAAATAAAAACATTTTTTCTTGGAACTGGTCCACATACTGTGGTACTGTGTTACGCCTGTGCTTATTGAGCTGGTTGAAGCTACTGAACGTTGTTTACCCAGGTGGTTAACCCGTTTCATATTTTTTCTATAAATAAAAGATCTGAGAATTATGGCCTAGGCCTACTTAATTTATTTCAAGTAAAGAAATTTAAAAGCTTACATCAATGAATAAATGATAGCAATGGTTCACACTGAATACAATAATACCCGTAATTTTCAGAGTTTAGTTGTCTTGCTTGCCCTTAACGTGAATGTTACGCGCCATGTGTTAACGTTTTCCCGCAGTTGCATGGCTGCGCTAGCCCTGCCAATACAAATTACAAACTAGGCAAAGGCGCTAGGCCAGTAGAAGTACTTGCACGTTTAGTGTCGTAGTTAACTGCATCATTTGTTTACCAATCAACTGACATTTTTTCGCTCAGCAACCATTTTAGGTTTATGGTTTTTGGGGTGACGGAATGGTGTTTTGGGTGTAGCTAGAGGGTGTGGGGTAAAAATAGCTGACAAATTTAGAAGTTTTTTTCAGGATTTGAGACTCTACTCGCTTCGGCAAGTTAAGTTTTTATTGAGCCTTGAAAGCCACAACTATCTTCATAATGCATGTTAGTGCGCCAGGATATGCCGGTGAAGGGAAGTCTTCCCGCGACATTGGATAAAATTCGAAAAATATACAAGGCCTCCTTAATAACACATTTTTTCTATCAATATCCGACAAACCTGACAATTTAAAACAAATACTTGATGGGAGTGTAAGAAAATGGGGCATACTAGTTTTGATTAAAACATCTGAAGAAACATTTGCTTGTACCAATAAATTACATCATATATGCAGTAACGTATGAACGGGGAAGAGGGCCGAGGCCCCCAATAATTTTATGGGGTTTAGTACCATTTTCCCCATCCTTCATATAATGAAGGTCTAAAGAATTGATTTTGAAGAGTCAAGTTCCAGGCTTCTTTTCTCCTGAAAATCTTCCCTCAGGCTTTTCGTAAAATTTCTTTCATTTTCGTAAAATTTTCGTGCAATTTCCTTCATTTTCGAAAAGTTTCTTTAATTTTCGTGAAGTTTCTATTTTTGAGAAATTTCAATACAATTCCCTTAAATTCTTCGTAAAATTCCCTTCATTTTCTGGAAATTCCTTCCACTTTTGTCAAATTTCTTTCGTGAATTTTTCCTCAAGTTTTGGGAAATTTTCCACATTTCCAATAACTTTACGACCCCCTCCCCTAGACTGGTATATTTTTGTAGGTTGGGACAAATTATAAAATCTTGCCCCAGTGTCAAATCATCTTCCTACACCGCTGATATGCAGTTGAACTTCAATCATAGGGGGCGGAACCAGGGAGAAGGGCAGCGATGTCGGAACCACGGGAGAAACGGAGGCGACTGTCCCCCTTGCCCCAGAGTGAGAGGGCGAAGGGGGCAGAAGGAACCATTTTAAAAGCTGAGGGCAGACCAGGGCAGGTGTCCTTTTGAAAGTTAGCCATGAAATTATTCTAGGTCATTCTTGAAACTTGAAGACTGAGCTAGGGCGTAGGAAACGTGAAAATAAATGGGACAAAAATGAGACTTTTGAATGAGAAGGGGGTTAAGGTTCGTGGTAAATCAACTTTCAGCTCCCCCAAAAAAAAAAATGTTCCTACGCCGTTGTTGAAAAATATAGCATACATTTAGTATTCATTCGACACAATTAAAGCATGTCATTTACCAGGGGCCCTGCCAATAAGGGCCATGATGGGAGAGGAAAGGTCACAAATAAATTTTGAAAGCCTCGGCCTTTTACCTATTCGCCCAATGGGCAATTGCCAACACTAATCCCCAATCTCAAACCCATAAGTGGGATTTTCTTACCAAAAATTGGGGGAGTCAAAAGTGGGGGGGGAGTGGGGGGAAGGGCAAAGTGGGGGAAGAAGGGCAAAGTGGTGGGGAAAATTGCCCCTTTCTGCCTCAATCCTGCCTATATTCAAGCCGCATGTGTATAAACCAGAGGCCATGGGGGCACGTTCCCCCACGTTTTCAAAAACTGACTTTCAATTATTGTCAAAAAAGTGCACCCACTTGATTTTGTTAAGTTCCCCTTTTCCCTAAATACCTTTCGACACCCCTGGGGGAACATGCTCCCCCCTCCCTCCCCACCCCCACCCCCACTTTTCTCAAAGGTTTAGAAAGTGCCCTTTTTCAGAAGGAAAAGTGCCCTTGCTTTCAAAGAGGGAAAGTGCCCTTTCAAAGAGGGAAAGTGCCCTTTCAAAGAGGGAAAAGTGCCCTTTTTTTAGAAAGAAAAGGGGGGTTCTCAAAGGTTTAAAAAGTGCCCTTTTTAGAAAGAAAAGAGCCCTTTCAAAGAGGATAAGTGCCTTTTTTAGATAAGCTTAGGAACATGCCCTTTCAACTGTTGAAACATTAAAAAACTTTTTCTTTAAAGACTATATGATCTGAACTTTTCATTTACGAAAGTAACACAAATATCGCCCCACAATTACTAAAATTGTGAAATTCCATGCGCTTTACGCGTATGAACTATTGTAAATTTTCCATAAAGACACGGGCCCAACAGCCCAATATATTAGTTTTTCATACTTAAAAAGCCTTAGCCTCTGCCTACCTTTTGTTTTCACAGCTTATGAATGATAACAACTGTTATGATAGGGCCTTTCTATAGTGTGCAGGCCAGCCAAATTTTATTAGTGGGGCTGCTTTGACATGGGCCATGCAGAGCAAAATTTTGTGACTATTTGGACCTGGGCCATTGTCATGACATAAAGTGACGAGCCCTCCCCCATCTTTCTTTGTCAAGTTTAAAAGGTGCACATTTATAGGAATAAAAAAAAGTGTTATTTAAGATATTAAATTATATTTAAGTCCCCTTTGTTATATAATTGACATTTTTATTGACAGATCGAAGAAAGTAAAATAAACATTGAGCAAAATATCCTAAATTTCACTCCTGGAGCACTTTTAATTTGGATTCTGGAAAAAGATATACCCTTGTCATGCACTTACTTGTTCAAGACTGGATGTGAATTTGGGCCATCTGGTCTAATTTATACTGATATTTATTCTCACCATGAAAATGATGGCCTCCTTAATAATTCTAAGGACCTAATTTGCCTTTCACATTATTTTAGACAGTAAATATATTCCGATTCATGACCAATACAATTGGCTTATCGTGATCAATAAGTCTAAATCCTTTAAGACTTACTGATCAATAAATTTGTTCTATTTTAACCAAAATATCTTGATTTTGAAACTGTCAATTAAAAAAGCAAAATGATTAAATAGGTCACCAGTAATTTTGGACGATAACAGTTGAGAAATTTACCAGGCTGGGGGGTGGGGGTAAGAAGGGTTGACCCTATGCAGCTATACTGCTGTGCTACATGCTTTACAAATACAACATAACTTTGGAAAGTGCCCCTCAGACCATGTGCCTCCCCAGATTCAATCATCTTCTGCCATCTCTGACTTCATTGATCCCTTGTATGAACAAGAACTGTCGGAAGGACAGAATGTTCAACTATTCAAAGCTAGAGTAGAGAACTTAGGCTTATAGAGGGAAGTATATACAGAAATAGTGAAGCAGGGCAGATGATTTCAAATTGCTCAAGCTTTCAAAGATGCACTTACATTTTCAAGTGTTTTGTTAATTTTCACACTTTACTAAAAGCTTCAAAATATCCTTGAGTTTTCCTAGATTTTAAACAAAATAAGTAACTTAGAAAACATGTAAAAGCTAGCAGTCTTTATAACTGCAACACCTCTTTTAGTTCTATCAATTAAATAACAAAGAAAGAAGAGGCCCTGACTTGCCAATGTCAATGAAAGAATGCCATTAAGCCCCCTTTTCAACCTGTACCCTACCCCAACCCCTACACATTCCCAGAACTACACCCAGGATTGTAATACAATTTCCAATTAAAGAAAACATGTGTGTCAAGTTCAAGCAGCATAAAAATTGTACAATAACATTAAAGCAAAATTATGCAAAACAATATTCCTTAACGTATGACAAACTAGACTTTGGAAATGATACAAATCCCCTCACCGCTAATAATATATATTCCAGACTGTCCCACATTCCATCCCAACCTGTCCCAAATGTCATCCTACGCCTATAATCCATGCAATTTACACCTGAAACCAGATACTGTATGTTATTCCAGCACTTGCATGACCCACATGCCATCACAACTGAAATCCAGATGACACCCCACCATATGCCATTCCACCCTGTTCCACATGCCAAGCCACCCTGTTCCACATGCCAACCCACCCTGTTCCACATGCTAACCCACCCTGTTCCACATGCCAATCAACCCACCTTGCTCCACATGCCAACCCACCCTGTTCACATGCCAATCCACCCTGTCTAACATACCAACGCATCCTGACCAACATCCCATCCTACCTTGCTCTACATACAATTCCACCCTGTCCCACACGAAATCTCACCCTCATCCTAATTCCTTCAGCTACTTTATCATTATGTTATCTTCTACCACACATTCTGCTTATTGTTTATATTCCCCAAACCCCTAATTTAATAATCTTTAGAAGCAAAGGAACTTTTATTTGCTTCTTTATTCATGGCAAGACAAACAATTTGTAATCCTATTTATGTCAGGATGTCAATATCATAACAAAACTAGAAATGTGAAGTTAGTAAGTCATAAGAGATATATTTTTGATCATAGGTCCAATATTTTGTAGCAGTCTATTGTTACACAAATACCCTAATTGATATGCACACTTTACCTCACCATTAGGTGTGAACAATGCTCTTCACATATACTGTATGACCATTTGTTTAAGCAAAATCATCATACCCACTTTAATACAAGAAATACCACATATACATTGCTATGCAAATAGGCTAATTAGTATACACAAACAACCCCACAATCATGCTCAACTGAACAGTACCAATGCCCTCTACCACTAAACCAAATACCAAGTTATTATCTCAGGTTAAATATTTTGTACGTAAGTGTATTGTTATGCAAAAACCTATTAATATGCACACTAACACTTCACCATTGAGTGTAGACAATGCTCTTCACATATATGATCATTTGTGTAAACAAAATCCCCACTCCTAATTAGTATGCACACACAACCCCAAATCATGCTCATCTGAGCAGTACCCACATTAAGTGTGCAAGCTCTCCAAGCAAATAATGATATCATATTAGGCTGTTAGGTTGCCCTTGCTCTGGCGAGGCGTGTGATGTGCAACCGTCGATTTTGGCCAAAATCGGCGGTTGCAGTGCATACTACACGGAAAGCGGAGGTTTATCTCATGGCATGTCCTCTATCTCAGGTTAAATATTGTGACTGCTTCTATTTTCAGAAGTGTCAGGTTTCATGCCATCTCTTGTAAGTATGTGGCCTATGTATTTGATTTCAGAGAGGCCAATTTTGCATTTTTCTTTAAATTTGTTCAATTTCAGGTTGTTTTCCCTCGCTTTGTCTAAGACTTGACAAAGGCATTGATCATGCTCTTTACGAGTTTTGCCCCACACCAAAATATCATCTATGTATGTGTGGACCTCTTCTATCCCTTCAAAGATTTGGCCAGCCGTTTTGTGGAAGACCTCAGGTGCACTATGGATGCCAAATGGCAATCGCAAAACCTGATACCTGCCGAAAGGCGTATTGAGCGTGCATTAGTTGGTACTATCTTCAGTCAGAGGAATTTGCTAAAAACCAGGACTGTGAAATATTGGGCCCCTGCCAGGTTACTTGTGATTTCGTCAACAGTGGGCACTTGGAAATGTTCCCTTTTTATGGCCTTATTGAGGTCCCTGAAATCCAGACAGACACGTAATCTACCGTTGGCTTTTTCAACAATTACCAGGGAATTCACCCACTTGGTGGGGTGTTCAACTTCTTGGATGATTTTGTTCCTTTCCATGCGGTGTAGTTCTTTCCGCAGCCTTTCCCTAAGTGCCACTGGTACTTTTTTGGGTGCATGGATGTTCGGCTTAACATCAGGGTCGACTACGATGTGATGTGTCTCTGGCAAGCATCCCGTACCTGTAAACACGTCATTGCATTCCTCCAAATTTAGTTTCCGCTCTTTGGATTCATTGGTGACTGCCATCACACGCTGGACTAAATGCAACTGCTCACAACTGTTTAATCCCAAAATAGGCTGTGTGCATATTCACAACCAAAAAATATATTGGGGTGTTTTGTCCTTGGAAAGTTAAAAGTACATTTTCCTACAATGGGAAGCTTTTCACTTGAGTATGTTGAGAGTTTTACTTTGGTTTTTTGGAGCTTTGCATCCTTGTTTATGCTTTGAAACACATGGAGGGGAAGGATTTTGGCCTGGGCATCCGTATCAATTTTCAAGTTGATTTTTTTTTCTTTCAAGTTTCAACTCCACCATCCATTCATTGATTTCTTCTTTGTACTTTTCTGCTTCTTCATCACTTTGATCTTTATCTGCGATTGCATTGACCGTGTGATTATTCCTAACGTTACTACGGCAACAGTTTGCAAAATGTCAATTTTTTTGACAATGCGAACAGGTTTGGCCATAAGCTAGACACTCCCTAGGTCCAAGTACGTATAAGCATTTTTTGCGCTTGAATTTTACCGTGACTGCCGTTTGTTTGTTTGGGTCTGACATAGTTCTTTTGGTATTTGCCATTCCTACCACCTTGATCATTACTCCCTTGGGGTTTATTAACGGCAGCCGCATAAGATAGTTTTTCTGTTTCTGAGTCTTTCAGGCCTGATAAATTTCTCACCTGTGTTTTGGATACTTTGGATGCACGACACAGATTAATCGCTTTTTCCAGAGTCCACTTCTGACACCATGTTATGTAGAGAAAATGACAAGACACAACCAACTCTTAAGAGGTTCACTAGCCATCTGAATATTGACCTTCTAGCCCATGCTTTATCTGACCTTACATGATTAACATGACAACTCGTACTAACGATGCTAAAGTTACTCCAATTTTGAAAGTGGTGATAAGCTATCAATTAACAATTACAGACCTATCTCAGTTCTTTCATCTTTATCTAAACTTTTAGAACGTATAATATATAACCGTACTGTAAGTTTTTTAGACAAGAACAACATAATTACTGATAGGCAATATGGTTTTGGTAAGGGGCGTTCCACAGCTTTAGATGTATCACACTATATTATTAATGGGTTTAACCAAGGAGCTTCTACACATGGTTTAACAATAAGGAATATTTGTTGGGTATATTTTTAGATTTATCTAAAGCCTTTGATACTGTCAACCATGGAATTCTCTTCAGCAAACTGTATCATTATGGCATAAGAGGGGTTGCATTTAATTGGTTTGTTAATTATCTATCTGACAGACGTCAATTGGTAAATATTGATAATCATTATTCTAATTTCAGTAATATTACATGTGGAGTACCACAAGGGTCAATTTTAGGTCCACTGCTTTTCTCCTTGTATATAAATGATATTATAAATTGCTCAAACTCCTTGTATTTTACACTTTTTGCAGGTGACACCAGTATACTGTATAGGCACAAAGATATGCATCATGCTGCAATTACTATCAACTCTGAATTAGCTCAAGTCTC
Source organism: Chiridota heheva (assembly GCA_020152595.1). Taxonomy (NCBI): domain Eukaryota; kingdom Metazoa; phylum Echinodermata; class Holothuroidea; order Apodida; family Chiridotidae; genus Chiridota; species Chiridota heheva. The sequence continues at coordinate 386,243 of JAIGNY010004290.1, forward strand.
TACCTGGTGTCAAGTAAATAAATTATCTTTGAATATCAGCAAAATCCACTTTATGATTTTTCACCCAAACCACAAAAGTATCAAGAACATTGACATATTTATTGGCAACTCACAGTTAAAGCATGTAGACGGGTACATACGGGGGGTTAATTTGCACCCCCCCCCCCCTCCCAGGACTCTTCCAAACCAACTTTTTAGCTTCTTTTTATAGTCCTAAAACACATTCACGATGTTAACAAAACAAAAATCCGGCACTCTGAGATATTCAAGATGGCGTCCAAAATGGCGCCAAAAATGGGACAATTCTCTAAAAAAAGTCATATATTGGCCATAAGCAATAATTATCTTTAAAAAGAAACCTCAAAATATTATTATAGGAGCTGTTGGGAACACTTGCAACCGTATTTATATTTTTGCATAACTTTGCCATATTCCAAATCCAATATGGCGGCCAATATGGTGTCCAAAATGGCCGCCAAAATGACAAAATTCTAATTTAAAAGTCATATATTGTCCATAATCAAAAAGAAAGTACAGAATATTATTTTAGGGCCATTGGGAACTCTTACCAACCATGTTTGTATTGTTACTATTTTCTAAATCATAGATGGCCGATGGGAAAATTGTTTTGTATGCATCAATTTGGTCTGCATGAATCCAATTTACCCTTTTAAATCCCAAGTCGGTATCGCAGACCGTTTTTGCAGAGTCCTATTCCGAAAATTTTAGACTGAGTTAGCAACAACACTACAACGTTAAATCCAAACTACCGGGCAGAAAAACTTAAACGCAAGCTAGAAAACCATTCTAACCTGGCCCCAAACTTGCATTCGTCAAAGTTGACCCAGAGGGTAAGGCCTGGCCCTTTTATCTTGTCTACAACTCCAGCATCTCTGTCGAAGAAGCAATTAGTCAAACCTATCAACTTGCCTCAAAGGATGCCATGAAAGATGTTGCACTGCTGCTACGAGGCATCATACTTCGTGCATTCAAAGAGACCAAGGAGCTCACGTGGCCTCCTCCACCAAGTGAATTGGAAGTAAAGGATGGAGTAATACCACCAAATTTGAAACGCTTCCTCAGCCTGGTCATATCTGGTCAATCCAAAAGCTCCTCAAGACAGGCAGAGCGGCTAGTGTTCTCCATTGGACAAGATCTTTGCAGGGCTGTCTCAAATGGAGAATGGCTTCTTCCCAAGCACATCCTTCTCTGCATGACATTGCGCCACCTCTACCGAAGTAGACAGTTGCTTACCCTCCTGAGCAGATTAGGCCATTGCGAGAGTTACCTCTTTTCTGTGGAGTTGGAGACTGCGCTTGCAGTTGCTTTGGAACAACGTTCTTCACTACTGACAGCACAGATTGTGAAATCGCCGCATAATGTTCTTTTCCATTCCGAGTGGGACAACTTCAACCAACTCCTTACTTACATACACAGCAGACCTGCTATCAATACTGCAGCTGGGATTATGCTACAGGAAGCCAAGAAGCCTGAAGACCCAGTACACACACAAGTTTTAATTCCCAGAACTAAAGAGCACTCTCTCAAGCTAGACACACCTGCTCCATTGCCACCTTTTCATATTGCAAAGAGAAAAGGTCCTAACATAGACCTACAGAATGTCCAGCAGCCAGAAGAAAATTTGGCTTTGTTAGAGAGAGCTTTAAAAGTGTACTTCATCTGGGCTTTCTGTCGAAAAGCAAGTAGTACTAACAAGCAGCAGATACCAGCACTGTGTGGGTTCATTTCTGCCATTGGATGCCCCCCAAGTGAACTTACCACCATTGACTTTTATCCGTCCATTACCGAGCCTATCACAGAGTACAATGTTGTGAAAGAACTGTTGCGTCAATGCGAGAAGGCTACTGAGGAAGTTGGACAGCGTTACACAATAACTACATTTAACCTTGGTGTAATCATGAAAGCCATGCCTATCATATGGGACAACCCTGCAGCTTACAAGAACCACATCGTCCTCATTGGAACCTTCCATACCATCATGAACTACTTGAATATGCTTGGACATAAGATGGCTGGTTCGGGCTACTCTGAGCTCATTAAAAAGCAAATCTCACAACCTCTGGCTGCCTGAAAGGAGTTCTAAATGGCAAAGCGTATAGCAAGTCCATGTGGTGTCTGAAAGTAGTAAGTGAAGCCTTAGAACGACTACTTCTTTCAGCTTATATCGCCCAGAGGATGAAACTGCTCACGGCCCCACAAATGCAGATGCTCTGAATGCCTTGATAACACTCTGTAATGCTGAGAACTTTAATGCTGTTCTTCAAGATCCTACAATTCAGCAGTATCTGAATGACTACACGGTGTTCCAAGAGCGAGTCCTAAATGGAGAACTAGGAAAGACCGCCAAGTTCTGATATCTTTTTTGGATCATGCACACCGTATCTTCATGCTGCTCTATGCAGTAAAGACAAACAATCTGAAATTGTACCACAAGTGCATGGCGGACATGGCAGACTTGTTCTTTAGCTTTAAAGGAATCAATTACTCTAGATACCTCACCTGGTTTGATGCATTTCTCGCCAACATTGAGGTCAGTCATCCAGGAGCTACTCGATTACTAGAGAAAGGAGCCATATCCGTTGCCAGGTCTAGAATACCCGGTAACTTATGTGCCGTAGACAAGACGATAGAGGAAACCTTCATGAAGTTTGCCAAGTCCCATGCTGGTGCTGGTGGAGCTGGTCTTACTGGAATCTTAGAGAACTACGGTGCTTACCAGCGATGGATTCGGACGACATCAGAACGTAGTAAGTACTACCAGGCCACATTGGAGATGTGTGACATGTGTCTTGACAATGATAACGCCAAGTGTGGCAAGCACCGTGAGCAACTCCAGACAGAAATCAAGAGGAGTGAAGCTGCAGTACAACCAGTAATGGGTGCCATAGAAGGCTTCCTCAACCCATTCGACATAGCAGACAAAGACCGCTTGTATGTGATTTTATCTGGCAATCCCATACCTTCTGAGATAGAACATGATGTTCTAACTGCTGAGGAAGCTGGCAGGTTGGAGAAGGAGAAGTTTGTTGAGGAGAGGCTAAAGAAAAAAGATGACGACGAAGGACGAAAGGAATTCTTTAACCCGTTGAAGAAGTTAAAGCTGAAGACCATGCAAAAGTTGAACAAGAAAGTTAAGCTAACATCTGCTCAAGGAAATGCTTTGAAATATCAAGAGCAGGGAATATAGCCTTTCAAATTCTTGTGAAGTCACAGATGCTCTCTCAACCTGTAAGCATTGATGAACTGATGAATTACTGCATTACACCAGTACCTCATGCTCTAGGTACTCCTGATGGCTTCATGGCAAAAACCAACAAAGCAGCAGCAGTCCACTTCCTCACAAGCGACGTGCCTCAAGCTTCCTTACCGTCCAGAAATGCTGGAGAAACACTCTTCATTGAAGATGGGAATGCCCATTTCCATACATTGAAGGATCTGCCTCCAACCTTCAAGCAAATTTCTTTCAAGCTGCTTGACCAAATAAGCCATAAGCCAGATGTAATCTTCTCAACTGACATGTATCTGGAAGAGTCCATCAAAAGTCAGGAGGGCTTCGCCGTGGCTGCAGTGAGAAAATCCTCTTTGAAGGCATCAACACCAGAAAGCCAGCCAATTTCAAGGTCTTTCTGCAGAATGACGAAAACAAAAAGCAGTTGTGTCAGCTCATGCTTCGCTCTTGGAGTAGTCCAGAAGCAGCACGACGTTTAGTAGGAAGGAAAGTTATACTTGTGGTTGAAGGTGTTCCGTTCTTGCTAACATCTACCGATGGTGCATCTGTGCAACAACATGAAATCCCAGGGCTTAGATCTAACCAAGAGGAAACAGTGATTCTGTATTTGTTTTATGCCAAGGAACATGGTTACAAACAGGCAGTTGTACACAGCCCAGATAGCGATATCTTCTTCATATTGTTGTACTATGCAGAGAAATTGCGTCCACTGACTGTTCTGTTTGACACTGGCAGTGGAGTTAACCGGAGACTCCTTGACATCGGTGACATAGCAAAAGACTTGGGACCCACATACTGTGAGGCACTTCTCGGCATTTACTGCTTACTGGTGAAGATTGCAACTGCGCTTTTAAAGGAAAGGGGAAGAAAATTCCTCTGAAGACACTTGAAAAGAGGCCACGCTACCAAGACTCTTTCGTGAAATTGGGCAATAGCTGGGAAGTTGAGGAGAGTCTAGTTGATGAGCTGGATGAGTTTGTGTGTGCTCTATATGGCTTTCCTAGACTTAAGCATGCCAATCAAGTTCGATGTGCAATGTTGAAGAAGATGGTTGGCGAAGGAGAGACCATCAAGTCATCCAAAGTAGATTTGTCCAGGATGCCACCTTGTAGACAGTCGCTGATCCACACATCAAACGCGCAAATTACAGGGTAGCTCAATGGAAACGGGCACACATACCCATACTTGAAATCCCGCCTCCTACAGCACATGGATGGGCTCTTTGTGATGGATACATTGAGCCAGTGTGGTCAGAGGGACCTATCTTGCCGTCATGTCTTCAAGATATATTGGCTGATGACACTGAGAAGGATTCATCTGATGAAGAATATCCTGAGGAAGATGGTGTTCCAGATGAATCAGATTATTTCAGCCTAGACTCTGATTCTGACAGTGACTGATTCATTATAAACACAGGTTATTTCAAATGTATGAAATATGAATATTGTAGAAGAAACTAGTAACTCTTATGAACAGATAAGCGGTGGACATTAGCTATATAAAATGTCCATATGTAAGCAATTTTTTCATGATTTTCTTTTTGATATACTTGGCGACCATTTTGGATGCCATACTGGCTGCCATATTGGATTTTGAACATGGCAAAGTTATGCAAAAATATAAATATGGTTGCAAGTGTTCACAACACCTTCTAGAATAATATTTTGAGGTTTCTTTTCAATGATAATTATTGTTTATGGCCAATAACTTTTTGATTTTTTTAATTTTACCATTTTTACGCCATTTTGGACGCCATCTTGGCCGCCATATTGGATTAGGAACATGGCAAAAATATGAATATGGTTGCAAGTGCTCCAAAAAGCTTCTAGAACAATATTTTGAGGTTTCCTTTCAATAAAAATTATTATTTATGGCCAATATATGACTTTTATAGAATTTTACCATTTTGGACGCCATATTGGACGCCATTTTGGACGCCATCTTGAATATCGCCAGAGTGCGAGATTTTTTGTTGTTAACATCTTAAATGTGTTTTAGGACCATAAAAAGAAGCTAAAAAGTTGGTTTGGAAGAGTCCTGGGGGTACATTAACCACCCGTATATACCTGACTAATGTTGAGGTTATAAAATTTGTAGGTTTATTCATTGACCCTGCTCTAAAATGGTCTTCTCAAATCATCAAGATTAAAACTACTATCTCGAATGTTAGAGTCCTTTATAGAATTAAAGACTTTGTTCCGATGTATATTCTCAAAAACTTGTATAATACTCTCATACTACCTCATCTTAATCATTGTAATATTGTTTGGGGTAATGCATATCCTACATACCTAAGGCAATTGTTATTACTACCAAGGAGGCTGTCCGTATTATTACAGTCTGAATTCCTAGCACATACCCCACCACTATTTAGCTCATTGAACTTACTTGATATTTTTGATTTACATAGGTACCAATGTGCTGTTTTCATCTTCAAAACTATTAATAATAAATTACCAGCCAATTTTAATAATTACTTTAATTTCAGTTATGATATACATAACTACTACATCAGATCCTCTGGACATTTATTTTCATTGCCCATAAATACTGATGCCTTTAAACGTTCTATCGTATGCTATGGTGTTAATTTCTGAAATAGCTTAAGTCATACATTAAGAAATACTAAGTCTCTTAATTCATTTTCATTTAAGTTATAAAAAATATCAAGTATCGACATTTATAGATCTTCCTACATTTTGTCTGGCTAGTAATTCCTACATCACAATGGATTTTCTTTCTTTTTCTTGATAGAGGGGTGGGGGGGGGGGGGGGGTAGGAGGACGTACGGACCTTTTGAGAAGGGGGTTTATTATCATGCTATATCGTTTATACATGTTATATTTATTCTGGTGGGCTTCTTGTACAAGCTACGGCTTCCAAGCCCTTCCACCATTTTCTCTCTGTAATTTTCATTATATTTTTATATAATTTATTACTTATTTTCGTTGCATTGTATTGTCTTCACCGTTTTGTTGTTATGTAAATATTATGAGAAGATGGAAAATAAATTGAATTGAATTGAATATTACAGTATGAAAATGAACATACATAGATGGGGCTATTCTGTTAAGATGACAATCTATGTTATAGGTGGCTCTATAACTATATATGTGACACTCCCCTCCCCTTCACAATCATGCTTATTTAAACAGTGCCATGTCCTCTACCCCTATGCCAAGTTACATGAATGTACACCATCCATAACTTATACAAACTTTAACCAAAAACTCTTAACCAAAAACTTTTATCCAAAACTTTACAAAAACTTTAACCCAATGCCGACGGTAGTAAATATCTCTACTATTCTTTGAATACTTGAGCTAAAAATGGGTAACCCTTTCCAAAAAGAACGAACATTCTATACCAATTCTGATAAAAATTTATCAAATACCTGAAATCGCAGAGCTTCTGAGGGCTTCTCCCTAGGATCCACACCAGGGCTTTGCCCCTGGACCCCTTTAGGGATCCTTTTGATGGGCCCCTAAGCCCCACACCACTTTGCTTTAAACTCACGCCAGCTCATACACATATGAATTGTTGCAAATTTTCACCAACACCCCCACCGCCCTTCCCTAACCAAAGTACCCTAGCTTTGCCCCGGATTACAGAAATCAGATTAATTTCATGTTTGTCAAAGGAATCACTAAGAGGCTGAAACATTTGAGATCCCTGGATGTATATGTAAAGGGCCTTTGAGATTAAACTAGAATGGTAAATACTGTCATGGTTCGCATGCCCATACAAGTTGATATCCATATCATGTGACCAGACGAATGATAAAAATGGCATCCTACATGGTAGCCTATGTCCCACATGGCATCCTTTCCCATGTCCCACATGGCATCCTTTCCCATGTCCCACATGGTATCCTTTCCCATGTCCCACATTGTATCCTTTCCCATGTCCCACATGGCATCCCACCCCATGTCCCACATGGCATCCCACCCCATGTCCCACATGGCATTCCACCCCATGTCCCACATGGCATCCCACCCCATGTCCCACATGGCATCCCACCCCATGTCCCACCACCCCATGTCCCACATGGCATTCCACCCCATGTCCCACATGGCATCCCACCCCATGTCCCACATGGCATCCCACCCCATGTCCCACATGGCATCCCACCCCATGTCCCACATGGCATCCCACCCCATGTCCCACATGGCATCCCACCCCATGTCCCACATGGCATCCCACCCCATGTCCCACATGGCATCCCACCATGTCCCACATGGCATCCCACCCAATGTCCCACATATGGCATCCCACCCCATGTCCCACATGGCATCCACCATGTCCCACATGGCATCCATTCCATATGTCCCACATGGCATCCCACCATGTCCCACATGGCATCCCACCCCATGTCCCACATGGATCCCACCCCATGTCCCACATGGCATTCCACCCCATCCCACATGGCATTCCACCCCAACATGGCATCCCACCCCATGTCCCACATGACATCCCATCCCTTGTCCCACATGGCATTCCACCATATCTTCCACATGGCATCCCACCCCATGTCCCACATGACATCCCATCCCTTGTCCCACATGGAATCCCACCATATCTCCTACATGGCATATTCCATATGTCCCACATTGCATTCCACCATGTCTCACGTGGCATTCCACCAGATTTCCCACATGGATCCCATCCCATGTCCCACATGGCATCCTATGTCCCACGTGGTATCACACCCCATGTCCCACATGGCATCCCATCCCACATTAGAAATGGCTATGCTTGAAACCAGGATCACTCCGACCAGCCCTGAAGCGGAACAAGGCCGGTCGAAATAAAAGTTATCTATCTTTTTATTTCTCAAACCACAAAACTGTGATCTCCTCAACACTCCATACAAGCTGTTCAATGAACCATGTGCTTGATTTCCACCCAACACAAAAGAGTTTTTATTAAGGGCAGCAGCATCTCCCAAGGAGTATGATATGTCCTTTAAAGCAAAGTTAATCTTGTGCAATAATGTGTGTAATTTGTAGTTTCAAAATTGCAGAACAAGTTTTTAAATGGTGTCTGTACTAATGATCCTGTGTCCCACATGGCATTCCCCATATATCCAACATGGCATTCCACCATGTCCCACATGGCATTCCACCATATATCTCACATGGCATTCCACCATACATCCCACATGGTATCTCTCCGTCTCACATGGCAATCCTTCCTGTGTCCCACATGACAATCCTCCCTGTGTCCCACATGACATCCCTCTCTATGTCCCCCATGGCATCCCACCATATGTCCTGCATCAGTGGCTTCCCACCTGACATTCCACAGTATGATCCACATAATATCCCTCCCCATTTCTTAATGACATCCCACTTTAGGCCTCACATCCCATGTCCCCATGGCCTCCTACCCTATGTCTTGCATGTCCTCCAACCCTATGTCACACATAACATCCCAACCTATGGCACACTCTTGTCTTATTCGTGGCATTCCATCCCATGTCCCACACAACATTTCATCCTATTTCCCACATGGCATCCCACCCCAGTGACCCACATGGCATTCCACATATCCCATCTTGTCCCACAAGGCATCCCACCCTATGTTCCACATGGCATCCCATCATGTCCCACATATCCAACCATGTCCCACATTGCATCCCACCCCATGTCCCACATGACATGCCATAGACTCCATAAGCAGTCTCGTCCTAGCTATCAGTCCCTGATTGAGCATACTATGTATGAAAGTCTGTCAGTTCATATAATAACTTATATGCAAATGAACTGCTAAATAAGAAAATAAAAGCAGTTGAATAATCATGCCTCATATAGCTGTTGTTGCATTCCACATGGTATATATTCTACGGTCGCATGGCCCCCACCCATGCCCCACATAGAGTCCCTCTCTATGTTCATATGCAGTCACATCCAGTCACACTGCCTGACTGAGCATACTAAGTATAGTCTTCAGTTCATATACTGTAGCAACTTTATGCAAATAAACACAATAATAAAGGCAGAGTTTAATAATCATGCCTGATACAGCCATTGGTGTACAAATATTTTGAAGAACTTTGTTGGTTTTAAACCTTCTGTTTTATGAGAGACACTCGATGGTCTCTGAAGAGATTGGAAAACTATATCATCTTCTAAGGAAATGTTTTGTAGACTTTTTAAGGAAACTAATCTTCAATCTGTCTTAATTGTCTGAAAAACTTTAACATTTTGTAAGGAAATTCCAACCTTCCATGATAATATCTCAAGAACTCTAAACTTTTTCTTAGGAATCCTAAAGAAACTTTTAACATTTCTGAGGAATTCTCAAAACTTATTAAAAAAAAACTGTGGACGGCAGGACGGACGAAATAACCATTACATAGGTTCGCATTATGCTTCGCATGCTCACCAAAAATGCAAAAAGAACATAAAAAAGATTCTTACAAATAATTTGCAATATATTGCTATATTTGGAAGTCAAAAAAATAATGAATTAAAAAGACAATTTGTGCAATAAAAATCATTATTTCATGCTCCCTCTCTTTCAAGGCTTTCTTTCTGATGTTTGATTGGGTCTTGCAATTCCATCAGCATAAATGAATAGCAGTACTTTCTCAATCAAATCATGGTATAAATACAGTTTAAGGAGGGCGACTATTATATCTTACAGATAATTAAAATTCCCAGTAGGTGGAAGCAGCCTTTTTATTCTGTACATAATGTGGTGATGAGATATTCTCAGTGTGTGGAAGCAGCCTTTTTAATCTGTACATATGGTGGTGATGAGATAGTCTCAGTGTGTGAAAGCAGCCTTTTTAATCTGTACATATGGTGGTGATGAGATAGTCTCAGTGTGTGGAAGCAGCCTTTTTAATCTGTACATATGGTGGTGATGAGATATTCTCAGTGTGTGGAAGCAGCCTTTTTAATCTGTACATATGGTGGTGATGAGATATTCTCAGTGTGTGGAAGCAGCCTTTTTAATCTGTACATATTGTGGTGATGAGATATTTTCAGTATGTGGAAGCAGCCTTTTTAATCTGTACATAATGTGGTGATGAGATAGTCTCAGTGTGTGGAAGCAGCCTTTTTAATCTGTACATATGGTGGTGATGAGATAGTCTCAGTGTGTGGAAGCAGCCTTTTTAATCTGTACATATGGTGGTGATGAGATATTCTCAGTGTGTGGAAGCAGCCTTTTTAATCTGTACATATGGAGGTGATGAGATATTCTCAGTATGTGGAAGCAGCCTTTTTAATCTGTACATATTGTGGTGATGAGATATTCTCAGTGTGTGCAAGCAGCTTTTTTAATCTGTACATATGGAGGTGATGAGATATTCTCAGTATGTGGAAGCAGCCTTTTTAATCAGTACATATTGTGGTGATGAGATATTTTCAGTGTGTGGAAGCAGCCTTTTTAATCTGTACATATGGTGGTGATGAGATAGTCTCAGTGTGTGGAAGCAGCCTTTTTAATCTGTACATATGGTGGTGATGAGATATTCTCAGTGTGTGGAAGCAGCCTTTTTAATCTGTACATATGTTGGTGATGAGATATTCTCAGTGTGTGGAAGCAGCCTTTTTAATCTGTACATATGGAGGTGATGAGATATTCTCAGTGTGTGGAAGCAGCCTTTTTAATCTGTACATATGGTGGTGATGAGATATTCTCAGTGTGTGGAAGCAGCCTTTTTAATCAGTACATATTGTGGTGATGAGATATTTTCAGTATGTGGAAGCAGCCTTTTTAATCTGTACATATTGTGGTGATGAGATATTCTCAGTATGTGGAAGCAGCCTTTTTAATCTGTACATATTGTGGTGATGAGATATTCTCAGTGTGTGGAAGCAGCCTTTTTAATCTGTACATATTGTGGTGATGAGATATTCTCAGTGTGTGGAAGCAGCCTTTTTAATCTGTACATATTGTGGTGATGAGATAATGAGTGAAACTGAGCATTACATTGCAAACAAACAAAAGAATGCGACTTAACAAAAAGAGAAGTGTCTTTAATATATCTGTAACCACATATCAGTGAGAAACCCAATGTTCAGTACAATGGCCCAACTAGTCCTGGAGATCCGTGGAGAAGTTCGCTCTCGGGACCCATAACATACATATCATAGTGCCATTGCTCGTGGCCACCAAATCTGTATTTTTAGTGGCTTGTAACGCCTGTGGTGTTTACCCACCCTTCCCCACCCTACGCGTACCACTAGCTCTGCATACCGCATACTACTGCATTATAGAAGCCATCCCAAACATATGTCCATACTGGCCAACATCAAAGAAGCAGTATATAAAATGTATAAGGAGATAACACAAGTAACTGGATTACTAAGCTAGTGTAGGACCAATCGAATCTTAATGTGGAAGCAAAGCTGCTGCCTCGTTAATTTCATGAAAATACTCCCATTGTCAGTGGCCAGGGTAAAATAAGTGTGTGTGGGTGAGGAAGGGGGAGGGGGAGGTAACAAATTAAGGGGGTCAAATTTGAAGTATACAATCATGAAAGTAGAAGAGCCTACTTTTATGATCCAACATGTCAGATGATTTAAAGAGAAGGGTTAACATTACTATGTACTGTTTACATAGATTTACATATCCAAAGTTTAAGCAATAATATAAACTAAATCATACAGATTTCTCCCCAATATTTTTTCACCTCATTTTTTAAAGAATCTGAAGGACTATTGATCACCCATAACTTACATACAGTGTACAACTTGCAATAAGTCTCCCATTAAAAGATTAAACAGTGAAGGCTGGGTTTAATTTCTCCTTTGATTTTTTCTTTAAAACATACACTCCATTGAGCAATCAAACTACACTCCAAGCCGGTAAGCAGAATATTTTCAACCAGTACGTCACAAGCATCATTAAGTTTAGACTAAGAAAGACAACAATGTAATGATAAACAGATATGCCACATGTTCCATAGTTTAATACTCATAAATGTAAATCAAGTTGCACTTGAATGGCTAAGATCAGAAGGGCGCACATGATTAGGGTTTGTAATGAATATGCATAGGATGCAATTTTTTCAGCATTGCCCACAACCTGATGCATAAACACCAGGGGGAGAGGGGAAGAGGATGTTACACCCCCCAATTTTGGTAAAGCTGTCGGTAAAATTGAAGACCTGTTGGCAAATCAAGGTCGCATCAGTAAAAGTTTCATCGAAGATGATGAATATTTTACCAACCAGATTGAAAAAATTAATATAATGGCACTTGTTTTGCGATTTTGGACCAATGACCTTTTTTTTTTTTTACGTTACAAGGGCCCTGAATGTGGAACATAATTTTGTCGGTAGCATCAAACTCTTTTGTCGGTAAATTTGTAATTTTACATTCCCCCCCCCTCCCTCTTCAATCAAAAGGGTCTACTGACGCCACTGCCCACAACATGTTAAAGCTTACAACATGTTACTGCCAAGCAAACTTATTCAGTTCCACGCATTTACATCAAACGGTAAGTTCACACTCATTTTATTCATCAGAGAGTGCTGTAGCATATCTTTCTCCAACATCCTCCCAATTTGCGATGTTAAAAATGGCTTTGACGTAATCTGGGCGGACATTCTTGTACTGCAGGTAGTAGGCGTGTTCCCACACATCAATGCCAAACAATGGAACAAGCCCTGTAACAAGAAAAATATTATACATTAATGCTTTCCACACTGAGATGTTTCAAATAAGTTACAAAGTTCCTTAAAACTTGATCAATAACTTCAGTTGTTTATGCCTCGAACAGCCAGATTGAGAACGTGATTCTTGAAAGAAGCTCTGGCTTAAAAAATGAGGGCCCCAAGGGAATTTTGAAATAACACAGGTCTAATATTTGATACTCGTGTTGTTAAAAAAATGACTTAAAGGAATATTCCACTGTTTTTTCGTAACCTTTCACAAGAAAGAAAAAAATTAGAAACAATTTAGTACAAAAATGATGTTGATATGTTATTCCTATCAGGAGATATTCAAATTTTAAGGTTCACAAAAAATGCCAATAAATTAATAGGAAAAGGCTCAGTATGACTTCACAACAACACATTCTCCCACAAAGGGTATGTATTTCATTCTAATCTATCATCCCTTTTTATTAGTAAAACCTGCTAGAAAAATAAATTGATGAAAGTTAGGTATTTATATACATTGCCAAATATACCCTACTTCAATAACTTTTGGAAAATTGTTTCTATAATCATTTGTCTACCGGAATACACAGGTGATGTGTGTGTATTTGAAATAAATATAGATTCTGTATGTTATTAATTAAAGAAGGTTAAAAAAGGAGTTGCATGTGGGTCAGATAAACTTCCTTGGTGGGTTTTTAAATTTTTAAGGGAAGATTTTGCGCCATTATTTACCTTCATTTTTTAGGAAACTATCTCCAACAGCAAAATTCCGTCTTTGTGGAAAAATGCCATAACAACTCCTGTCCCCAAAATTAAGACACCTCAAACTGTAAATGATTTTAGACCAATTGATTTTGCTAGTATCTCTTTTAATAGCCTACAGAAAATATTACTGCCTCGTTTGATGGAAAGCATACAGCAACTTAGAGATGTGTATCCATTTGCTTACAAGAAGGGTGTTTCATGTGTAGATGCTGTGCTAGTTTTAATTAACGATATAGTGACTCATTTGAATTGTAAAGAAACGACCATGTCAAAGGTTCTTTTTCTCAATTTTTCAAGTGCTTTTAATACGGTCTTGCCAAACTACCTACTTAAAGATTTAACAATATTTATAAAAGACCCGTGGCTCATTCATTAGTTGGCAGTTTCTTTAAGGGTAGAGAAGACAAATTAAACTGGACAAAGGTTTGTCAGAACAATCTAAAAAAAATGTAGGTGTACCACAGGAAGGCCCTCTATCTGCTGCACTTTTTACCATTTATACCAAAGAAATAAAATCGAACAAAAATATTTGTGTGATAAAGTATGCCGATGATACTGCTATTTCATGTAAAATTGCTAAAAATTCTGTAAATAAGGATCAAGTAGAGTACCAGTCATTTGTTGATGAGTCTGTGTCAAAATGTGATGAAAAGAACTTAATGCTGAACAAAAAGAAATCAAAGGAAATGTGCTTTGTAAACAAAAATGTCAAACATACAGGGCTTTTAAAAACAAAATCAAACAACATATTTATTCAAGGTTCACAGGTTGCAAAATGCATAAAAACTGATTATCTTGGTGTATGTATTGATGATAAACTGACTTTTCCCATCATGTGTCCAAAATTGTAAGTAAAGTTTACTATATTGTTGAGTTTATCATACATTTTATCTTTTTGTAATTTTAATGTCAAAGTTAATCTTTTTAAATCAGTTATTTTATCACAGGTTTTTAATGCTGTACCCATATGGTATCATTTAATCTTACAGAAAGACAAACACAGAATCAGGAAATTTTTTAAGTATACTTTAGAGATTCTTAACCTACATTATCCCATGCTTATTGGAATTTTAAATGACAGGGCGAAATCGGAATTCATTGCAATGGAGACAAAAATCAACAAAGAACAAAACCATCCCTTACAAAATACAATACAATGTCATCTAGTGCGTTCAAACAGAAACCTTGAAACCCTAACATATTGCCAAAATACAAAATAAACGTCTACATAAATTCTTTAATTTAACATGCAGCAATTTACTTACAGACAGGAGAGTTAGAATTACTGTTTTAAACCTTTTATCTTTAATTTTTCTCCTTATTTATTTATTCATATTTCTTTATTTTCTGCTATGTGTTTTAATATGTATATGCATGTCTTTTTTCCATTTTACAAATGTTTTAAATTTGTACTGGAATCTAAATAATAATAATAATAATAATAATAATAATAATAATAATAATAATAATAATATAAAAAACAACCAATTAACATTCAAAGAAATACATAAACATGTGCAATGGAATTGTTTCTATGACATCATCAAACACAAATTCATCATACTGTACAAAAACTTTAATATGCAATTGCGAAATCTTTAAAAATCTATATCTCCTGAACGGAATATGATATCAACCTGAATTTTGTACCAAATTGGCTCTAGAAGTGGTGCTCTTTCAAATCGAATTTTACAAAAACAAACATTCCTTTAAGTTTTCATGAGTAATAATGATGATTAATTTGAACATTTGAATCAAAGGTTTTCAGCACCATCAAGTACATGAAAGGTGTGTTTGAATATTGTTGAAATGCAAGAAAAATACACCCTCGCTTTTCAGCCGTCTGCTCTTTTAATCTACTTACCAATTTAGGAATGTGCACAGACCCCTAGCTTTGCTGTTTTACAGAGGCAGTCCCCCTGCCCCTCCGTGGGCCTGCCCTTCCCCCTTGGTGGTCCACCCTGCCCCTCATGAGAAAAAATATATATATATATTTTTTTTTTTAAACTTGATAATCTTAATTAACCTCATAAATGAATACAGTTTGTTTGTTTGTTTGATGATGGCTTAACGGCACCAAAACAACTAAGGTCAAATTGTGCCTGAGAGGTCAGATCATTCTAGAGGTAGGAAGTAAAGGAAACAGGGGGAGAATGAAAGAAATTTAAGAACAAAAGGTCAGAAAGCTGTGATCGTGAGGGGAGGTGCATGGTTGAAACAAAAACAAAGTAGAGAGGGGGTGGAAGAGGAGAACTAAATATGGTCGTAGAGGGAGGCATGATGAAGGAAGGAGATAATTTTATCCAGAGGATTTTTCTGGAAGAACTTAGCAATTGAGCTGTAGGGAGCGAGGGAAGCTCTGGAAAGGTTGTACAGGGGGCAAGCAAGGAGAACGTGATGGATTGTGAGGGTGCAATGGCAATTGTTGCAGAGGGGTTAGGGGGAGCCAATAAGGAGGTGGGAGTGGGTGAGATGAGAGTGACCAATTCTAAGACAGGTAATATGAACGTTGTCAATACGAGAGAGGTTGTTGATGGTGGCTTTGATCGGAATTGTGGGCTGGATGACATGGTGTTTGTTATCAATTTGGGACTTCCATGAGTTTGCCAGCTGTCCCGAAACAGCGGTTTGATGTCAGAGAGGGTTTGGGAAAATGGGCGGAGGAGGAGGTGGCAAGCTTAACTGCTGCATGAGGTTATCCCATTTAAGATTGAGGGAGAAAGAAGTAAGAACAGCCATTTAAGATTTGAAGTCAGAGAAAATAACAAAGTGGCTGAGCGGGAAGTACTCAATAAAGCTGAGGGCAAGGAGAATAGCCCTAGCCTTGGCTGAAAATATGGATGAGTAGTCGGAAAGTCTGCTACTGAGAGTGATGTCTTGGATGACCGCAGCAGCAGCTGTCTTGTTGCCCTCCTTGGACCCATCAGTATAGATGGAGGTGTAATTTGAGAGTTAGTCTTTGACTTGGTTGTGAAGATTGATGAAGAGGTTAGGATGGGTTTGAGCTTTGTGATGGGTGGAGAGGCCCAGGTGGACAGAAGGGAGGGGGGTGGCCCAAGGAGGTTAAGTGGGACAGGAGAAGATGCCGAGAGTGGTGGGGTTGATGCCGGGATGGAAGAGGTCTGATGTAATGCGTAAGCTTAAGGGAGGGGATAGGGTTTTAGTCCTATCAAAGAGGGTGGAGAAATTGGGGTACCTAATGAGGTTGTAAACAGGGTTCTGGGTGTTGGTGAGGACCCTAAAAGCATAGGATAGGCTAAGCTTTGTACATCTAAGTAGAAAGGGAGCTTCGTTGGCTTCAACATGAAGGCTGGTGATTGGGGAGGTCCTGTAAGCACCTAGACAAAGCCTGAGGGCTTCATTTTGGATGGTGTTGATGTGGTTGAGATATGAGTTGTGAGCGACACAGTAGACACTATTGCCGTAGTCAAGCTTGGCATGAATGGTGAGCATGAAAATTTTGAGGAGAGCAAAGCGGTTCGCACCCCAAGTGGTGTTGGAGAGGAGTCTGAGGAGGTTAAGGGAGCTGTTGCATTTCAGTTTCAGGTTGGTGATGTGTTGCTTGTAGGTAAGCTTAGGGTCTAGAGTTAGACCCAGAAACTTTGTGTGTTCAACAATGAAACAGAATACAAAATGATAGCATAGTAAGCAATTGTCCTGTTTGTAATGGGGCCCCTGGACTCCATTCAGAAAAGATGCAGTGTTTCACACGCGCATTAATGTGCCCCTCAACAAGTCTAGCACCCTGCCCATTTTCAAATCAAGCTAGGGGTCTGTATGTAGCATCTTTTAAATTTCCTTCACATATTTAAACAAGGAAATATCGTTTGTCACCTTTGACACAATCTTAGATTAATATTTCAACCAGTTCACAATTCTTTCTTTATCTTTTTCTATGGTTCCAATGTGAATCAAGTGATGGCTGGACCACTTTTCAAAACATACTGCCTGCCAATGTGTCACTCTTTGGCAACATCACAGAAATATGTCTTTAGGGGCCAGAGAAAATAGATTATTTCAGCTTTAACTTGATTGTTAGGGAAGTACAGTGGCTAAGTGGTAGAAAGCCACTGTACACTCCAGTAAATATTACCTACTAGTAGGGTTTTTACTTTGCCAGAAGAAGCAGAGGAAGAGTTAAACTTGTATTCAAAGGCACTGGGTTTGATTCCCAATAAGAGTCATGCAGTGTGTTCTTGAGCAAGGCTCAGCTGTAAATAAATGAGTACCAACATTGAGGGGAAGTTTACGTACGGCAGATTAGTTTTCTTTCCAGGAAGAGTTATTGACTCTCGTCCACTAACACCAATGATGAGTGCCAGCCCTATAAGCATACCTAGCTTGTATTAAGGATCTAACTTCACTTAAAAACATCTGATAATTAATTAGTGCAGTGGCTCAGTTGTTAAGGAGTCATGCTCGTATTCAAAAGGTACCGGATTCAATTCCCTTCATGAACGCTGCATTGTGTCATTGAGCAAGACTTTACTCTTACACAAGACTTTACTCTTACACTTTACTTTTTACACTTTACTCTACTGGCTTCAGTCCACCCAGCTGTAAATGAGTACCAGCACTGGTACTGCTGTGGTGTTACTCTGCTATGGACTGGCGTCCCGTCTAGGGGGAGTCATGTACTCTCATTCGCTTGCGCCATTGAAACCGGGAAAAAGCACCAGCTCTATGAGTCTAATGTTTCGGATGAATTTAGCATTCAATTTAATAAGACCCATGGGTGTATCAACTCATCTCATACTATAAAACTACAGTACTGTGAGCCTGTATGGGAAATTACTCTTTGAATAACTGTAAGAAAGTTTAAGTTATGCAAAAGAATAAACATTAAAGCAATAAAAAAAAAATCTGACCTGTTGTAGCAAATAATGGATCTTGGTTGGCACAGGTTGCGATGCGAAGACTTCTTGTTATTGGATCAAATCCCAGCCAGCCCCATCCAGACCCCTGGATGGCAATTGTGGCTGCAGATAACTTCTCCTTTAAATTATCAAACGAACCAAAGCTGTGGTTGACTGCTTCAGCAAGATCATCTATTTAAACAGAAAAATATAAGTTATGCAAATGAAAATCACCTGAATGAAAACTTAAGCATAATTTCTACATTTGAAGGGATTCAATTTCAGATAAAGTGTACAAAAAATAACCCAGATATTTTCCTACTCTCACAAGCTTACAGTAAAAACTTTTACTCAAAAATGTATGAAGCTGTAATTATTTGTACTACCAAAAGTGGCTTCACTGCTTTTAAAAGAAATGAATCATCTTCAAATTGTTCTGAAAAAAAGTTTATAAAAAGGGGATACAGGTATCTGCCTATTTCTTGTAGCTAAATTTAATTCAAATAAACTCAACTTTTTTAAATTTCTAAAACTCATCAGGCACAGCTGTTATAAACTTGACCAATGATATCGATTTAAAATAAAAAAGCTAGAGGTTAGTCAAAGTGGCCAAGAAACCGCCTTTATGGTGCAAGGATCATGTCAGAAATTGTGCAAGAATCAACTTAATGGGTGTCGATACCTTTGTATCAAGGCAAGAATGCAGTTTACTAAACAAGAGTAAATCCAAACATCATGGCAGCCAATATCTTTGAAGAGCAAACAAATTCAATTGAAAATGCAGCTAAATTTGTGTAAAATGCATGTTTTTTCCATTTGCCTCCAAATTTTGAGGATTAAATATGCAATACAGTAGCTTGAAACAGGGCTGCCATTTGGCCGTTTTTATGGCCAGATTGCTTGAATTTGACTGTACAGTTTTGTCCCTGGCCATGAAATTTTACTTTAGCTGTAAGGCCAAAATTTCTGTAAGTCTTTTATTGATATTGGCAGTCAGTTGCAAAATTTGGCCGGTAAGGACAAAAAGTGAGCACAATTTGGTCATTTCCATTAAAAATATGTTTCCTACGAAAACAGTAATATGACTTTTCCACTCAATCAACATTGATGACTATATTATTCATTGCCTGTTAAAATTGTCTGATAAGTTAACCAATGGCATTCACTTAGCAGCATTGTGAAAAAGCATACAAAGAAAGAAATGGCTTTTGTCCTGTTATATTATCACAGATGTTCATTACTATCTTACAGTACAGTTAATTAACATGAAAAATGTGTTGGCATACAGGAACTTGATGAACAATAAGAGATGATTGTTGTAAATATGGTAATTTATGCAGCATACATCAGTATTGTTCAGTAAGCTTTGTTATAATTACTTTGAATGAAAAGCTTGCATTGTGACTTACCATCCAACAATAAGACCCACGAGTTTTAATGATGCACAAAATAGACTCCACCTCCCAGCCCCCCTCCCCGACTCCACCTCCCCACAACCTTCTTAAAAAACCAATGTAAAAAGTTCTATGCCCTCAATTTCGGTCTAGTGCTCCTTTAACTTTTCACAGCGATGGCAGGGGCAGTAAAGCCTGGGGGCCAGGAGACTTCAGCTGACAATAATTTTAGGTGAACACGTGTTATCACATTACCCGAACTCATTATCCCCCTCCCCCTCCCCTCCAATATCTTAAACGTTCCGCCGCCTCTGTTGACATATTTAATATATCATACTTACGTTCATATATCGCCGGATAATGGGTCAGGTCAAGGGATCGGCATTTAGTCCTTCATTTTTAAAAAAACACTATGGAAAGTAAGATTTTATTGATGAATTATAATTTGCAGACCCTAAAAAAAAACCATGAAAAAGATTTATTCTTACATAATTTTTATGCATGATTTGGGCCAAAATTTGGCCGTTAACAAAACACATTTGACCAATTTGGCCGTAAAACATTTGCTGGTTTGGCCATGAAGCTCTTATTGCATCTGGCAGCCCTGCTTTGAGACAGTAGTTTGAATGCCCCTTGAATCTTTACCACAAAAGCTTACAAACCTGTTGGTACTCCACCACCATTAGGGGACAAATTATTCCAAAATATTGAATGGTTGATATGCCCACCGCCGTTAAACTTCAAGGCAGGCTGCAGAGCAACAATTCCACTCAAATCTCCTGTACAGAAGAGAAAGTTGGGTAGAGGTCACAAACATGAACACACCTTACATTTATGTACTGGGGATAAGGGTTAGATACTGTAGCTTATGCTTATCATGCTCGAGGCTTTTAAGTGTCTGTAATATACTGGCCTCCTGCATGCATAATTGCATAATAAAAGCTAGATAACTAACTTGATCATTCTGGAGGCTTGCATGGGGAGGGGGAGGGGTGGTCTATTCACTTTCCTCATGCTTAAGGTTAGATAACTGACTTCATCATTCTGGAGTTTTGTGTGGGGGAGGGAGGGTCTACCTTACCTCCTGCATGATAATGGTTAGAGATAATACTTCACAGATTTCCATAAAGCTCTACAGAACTTTTGTGTGAATAAAAAACTACAAGGCTTCAATAAGCCACATCTCACAGCATACTAAGCACCTTTTACAAATTCCGAAGAATTTGGAGGTTTCCAGAAAGCAATCATACCAAATTTGTCAAAATTTCTCAAATGATAAATTAACAAATCTAAACTAACCATTAGCCTGAGCAGCATCTAATTTATCTTCTGCGATGTTTAAATTGTTCACATAAGTAGCGTGATGCTTCTTATGGTGCAGTTCCATTATCTCTCCGCTGATGACAGGTGCAAGGGAACCATAGTCGTACGGCAAATCTGGCAACGAGTGTTTACACCTGTTTACCTGGCTGCATGATGCACTCTGGAGAAGTAACCTGTTAGTTCAAGATATAGAAACGATGAATTATTTACAGCTGTGTTGTGACTGTTTTAGTGTGTATGTAACTTTTAAATACTTATTTTTCATTATTCAGAATCAGAAATTTACACATAACCGAGGACTCGTCTCAAAAAACATCAGATACCCTTATTTCAAGAATCTGATTTTCTTCTAAGAACCCATGTCCTCGCTTGTCCTTCAAGTTCAAGTTATCAATATGTTGTCAGGTCCAGGTCTTCGATAGTACAGACAAACAAATGCACACACACACATACACGATTTAATACCAAGACAAGAACCAATTTTCCAACTTGTCAGAAATTGTCAATAAAGGACCGACCCTTACGACATAAAATAAAAGGAAAAGCGTTTATATATGATTTATGTTCATTTTTTTACTCCCTGTGGTACCGTCGGATTGATAATGTGGCTTTATACTGTCCTAGACTGTCTCAAAGCGCTTTACAATTATTACCCTGGTCACAGGGATTGATGCCCGCGTTTTATCAGCAGCCATGGCTTAGTCACTGGCTCACAGGTGCCAGCCATGTTAGTATGGCTGCCGTCAGTGATGGCTGCCCGTCTGAGGGTACTACAAAAGCCTATACCCTGCTGTGCTGTTTTAAGCACTGTGCTGAAATATAGGAAAATCTTAGTTTTAAGATCTTCATGAAAACAAAATCATTTTATTTTTTGTTTTTCGCTGACAATCCTTATTCATGATATTTGAAGCCCATCTATGTCTTCAAAAATAGTTTTATGGTGATTTTAGTTATTTTTATTGAAGCATTTACTGGACTAATTTTCATTGCGTAAAAATCAACTGACGAGCTCTCGAAAGCATGGTCAAAGTTCAGAACATTGCCAACGGGTCTATTACATTTTAGCAAGGGTAATATGTGTAAGATTATTTGAGGAACAAATTAAGAGAACACTTACAAAGTACTATTATATTATCTAAACATATGTTAATGTTTTATTTATTTGATTTCTCACACAGTTTTTTTGATTAGATCTAAATAATAAAATTATATGAACAAACAAATATTGTCAGTGAAAATCAACCTGCAGTTTAGTGGAACATCTTATCACTTTTTTGCTGACATTTAAAAAGTTGATCACAAACGTGCAGTGACTAAGAAAGATGGCTACCAAAACATGAATCAAAGAACTTCATCCCATCATGGTGACAAAGTAGGTAACAAATTTGGAAAAAGCTTTTTGGAAAAGTGTATTATTTAGTTATCTATTGGGATAACAATATCCAAAAAGTAAGTCAATTTTTAATCATCAGTTTTCTATCATGTGTGAATTTTCAAAAACATAGGAATAGTACACCAGCTATAACAACCCTCGTATAGCCAGACTGTAGTTTTTTTTTCCTGCGTGGGGAACGCAAAAATTATCATTCAAAATGCGCAGATTATCTAGGGGAAAGCAAAGTTGAACAGTGAATATGCTTTCACAACAAAATGTGTGCAGAAATTTTCAGAAGAACCTGTTAGGTTTCTGATGGACAAACTACTGTAGACATCAAGCCTCATCACCCATCATGTTGTGACGTCTGAATTTGTTGTATCCAACAAATGACACAGTTCCAGCAGAGTTGGTGGCATCCTTCAAAAACTAATACTGCTCCTTAAATGCTAACCAGTAGACACATTACATAATTGGTGAATGGTTGATGGAACTTGGAAGACTGATAACGGAAGTTGTAACTGGACTGTATGTAAATTTGTAGCAGTTATGTTACGTATACTACAGTGCAGTGATATAACGTACGTTACTGCAGTGCAGTCTGCATTCGAATCCGAATCATAAGTAATTCTGAATAAGGAATATATGGATTGTGATTGGCAAGCTCATAACGTGAAGTGAAGTATAGCCAAGTAGACAAGGTTGTCCATTGTTGCAGATAAAGAGAGGTACTATTTTGCATGGGGAATGTCTCGCAAATGGCCAAATTTTATGCGCGGATTTGAAGACAATCAGGAAACAAAGCGGGCGGAAAATAGCCTCTTTTTTTTTTTCCGGGCAAACCAAACTTTACAGTTTGGTCGTATGGCAATCCCAATGCCAACCGTACTTAGGGATGTGTATAATATTAACTATGTTTATTCATGCAAAAACCACGAAGAGAGACCTTGGTCATCAAAATGTCCTCTGTCGGCTGGTGTGTATTTGGACAATGGTCTTCGGTACAATACAAATACAAGTGCACGCATACACGCACATTGTATCAGCCAAACACTCAGTTTTCGTGACTTTGTATAAATTTCGAGACCTACAGTATCTA
Source organism: Chiridota heheva (assembly GCA_020152595.1). Classification (NCBI taxonomy): domain Eukaryota; kingdom Metazoa; phylum Echinodermata; class Holothuroidea; order Apodida; family Chiridotidae; genus Chiridota; species Chiridota heheva. The sequence goes on from JAIGNY010004290.1 coordinate 409,924, forward strand.
AAATAAGCTAGAATGGCATTTTTGACATCTGCAATACAATGGGTAGTTCCAGAAAATATCCATAAGCCCTTTTGAGGATTTGGGAATTCTTGGGGAATTTCACTTGAGAAATCCGGGGGAGGAAGGGTATTTTGACGTGGGAAATCCCGGGGGGGTGGGATTTTGACTTGGGAAATCCCGGGAGGGGATATTTTGACTTGGGAAATCCCGAGGGAGGGGGATAATTGCAGACCCCTAGCTTTACTATTTCACAGGGGTGGCCAGCCCCGCCACTCCGTGGGTCCACCCTGCCCCTCATGAGAAAAAAAAGGTTATTTTGGGGTTTTTTTAAATATTTTTATTCTTTTAAACTCAATCTTAATTATTCTCATAAATGAAATACCTTACATGGATACAGAACACAGAATTATAGCATAGCAATTGTCCTCTTTAGTAATGACTGGTCCTTATCAGTCAGAATATTTATTCTGAGATGTATGATAGCTAAAATCCCAGAGCTTCTTCACCAGGGGTTTAAGCCTTAAGGTGGCACCTGGACTCCCATGCCGAAAAGGCGCAGCACTTTAATGTGCCCTTCAGCAAGTCTAGCACGCTGCCCCTTTTTTAAATGAAGCTAGGGGTCTGATTTGGAATTGGGAAATCCTTAGGCAGGTATTTGGACTTGGGAAATCCAGAGGGGCGGGGTTATTTGGACTTGGGAAATACCGGGGGTATTTGGACTTGGGGAAATCCTGGGGGTTCCGAAGCTGGGAATTCCTGGGGGTCTAGAAAATCAGTTCCTCAACGTGGGGAGGAGGTTACGGATATTTTTTGGAACTGCTCAAAACTTACGTTATCTTCCAAGGACCAAGTTTTTGGTCGTTGGTCGCCAAAATGTCCTCGGTCATGGTGTGTATTCGGATGATGGATCTCGGTGAAATACGAATAAAACTTACACATGATACACACACAAAATGAAATGCATTATTTCAGGTCGTTGCATCCAACCTTGGGATGGGGCAGTATGACAGCACCTTCTTAAAAATAAATACAAGTAGGCCTACTTATCCTACATTGATAATGAATCATGTACATAGCAATATTAGGCCTACAGTATATTTCAGGCCTGTCAAGTGTACTGCTACTAGTAGGCCTTACTGAGTACTGTAGTATACGTTACCGATATGGCAGTAACGTTAGTACAGTACAAAAATAATAATAATAATAAAAACGTTTGCCTTTTCTTTTGACTCTGAGAGAAGGGTTTTTCTTACCGAGGTGATGTTGCAAGCAATTTTCGACAGACGAAAGCCATGTTTTGCATTTCCAGACAAAACTTTTTCTGATGCTCAGATTGTCAGAAGTTTGTTTAAATTTTATAAATATGTGGGTAGTGTACGGTACGTTACGCCAAGCATGGAGTTAAAAAGTCTCATTGTATACCCGACTGTACTAGCACTGCACTAGCACTGCATTAATAGGCATAGTGGATGGACCTTATCCACCAAACACAAAATGACGTCAATATCGGAAATTTTGTAAACAAACCAATTTGTAGCCAAAGCGCTGCGCAAACAGCCAAATCGTACAAACACGCAGCATGTTAGTAGAAAACGTAAACAAATGAACTAAAAGGATTAATTCAGGGGTGAAGCAAGTCTATTTTATATGAAAGAGGATTTAAAAAAAAAAAAAAATGCTGCAGAAAGCATTCAAAAATCTTATTCCATAAAGGAGATATTTCAAGTTTAAAGTTTGGTATCATTTGTGTAGAAACGATTGAAATCAGACTAATTGTGATGTCATAGCCTCAGATTCCTCAAAGTCTTTATGTGTTCTATCATATTTTATCCTGCGATCGATTCTGTGGCTTAAAAACCATGGGATATGTCAAAAAGTAGTAAAACTAAATCAAGGAAGGGTATTTATAATATACCACCTGAAGAAAGTTTGAGGATAAATCATTTGAATAGTGAAACAAATTGAATAAACTTTCATTTCATACATAAAGACTTTGAGGAATCTAAGGCTGTGACGTCACAACTAAGTCTGCTTTTAGTCGTTTCTACAGAAATGATTCCAAACTTTAAACTTGAATGTCTCCTTAAAGGAAAATAATTTTTGAATGCTTTCTTCACGATTTTGTTTCTTTTGAATACTCTTTCATAGAAGATAAACATGCTTGACCACTGAACTAATCCTTAACGTTAGTTTATCTGTGATTGATCCAAGGCATTTTATCTCCTAGAAGCTTTTTGACTTATTAAAGGCCGTACATATTTTACTCAAAAAGAACTTTTATTTCATTCTGGAAGCCTAGTTTGGCGTCAAAACCACAAATTTTAAATCAATTCTTACGAGATGTATGGACAGATTAGGCCTAATTTTAAAAAGTCAGCGAACTTTAGCCTTAGACTACCCAACGTTGAATATTCGACAACGCCGAATTCTTCTTATCTTGCAAGTTACTGTCATAATAACGTGTACTTAATTTTTGCTGAAAAAAGAGACAAAAACGTTTTTAAATTTAAATAACTAGGGCCAACAAGTATAGATTTCGTTCATATATTTCGACTAAATTTTTCTTCAAAGGCCTAAGTTAATAACATTAACAAGCCTAACGTTAGACCTACACAGCATTCAATTTGTGCATGGCATAAGATTCAAAACCCAATATAAACACAAACGTAATAATATACTAGCAATTACTAGGCAAGAAATTAGAATAGGACAGAGGTAATTAGGCCTCGAAGTTAGAAAAACATATGCGTTAAAAGGTTTTGGTCACTGCGTGATTTGGGCATGAACATTCGTGCTACAAATTACAATTCAATTAAACTAGGCCCTGCATGCATGTAAAGCTTTATCTTCATGGAATATCATCAAATCAGAAAACCAAATTTTCTTGAATATCTTGTACAAATTGTGGTAGGAGCGAACACTTTTTCTAATGAAGTAAATAATATGTCGGCAAAATTTCCATTGCAAATTTGAGACTTTCACAGGTCTGCCATCCCTCTGTATGTTCACTCCAAGTAATACTACAAAGTGTTTTCATCACATATGATATATAACTTATCACTATTTTGATTTTAGTTTTTATGGATAAAATGTGATCACAATTCTCAATCCTGGCAGTAAATTGGCAAAGTTGTTTCCAATGTAGTTGGCAAAACTACTGGTCCGATGACCTTTGCCACACCCATTGCCAATATTTGTATATCAGCATATTTTGACTGACTTGGCCTAAACTTGACTTAAACAGAACATTTATTACATTTCATTGCATCCCAAATAAGGTTGGTGAATAAAAAGTTATCTGAGCATTTTAGTACTGCTTGTCAGATATGAAAGGTTCTAACTACATTGTACTGTTACAACTTACAAAGGTCAGTAGACAATTCTAATAATTAGAGTTAAAAAAAAAAAATACAATGGGCTAATAATACAGTAATAGGTACATAATTATATGTTAATAAGATAGGCCTAAATGTAGTCAAAAAATGAGTGGGTACCACGCAAAAAACAATGCTTAAGTTAAATTAAGCTTTTATATTTTAACTGATGGGCCAATAACGCAGTACCATATTTGGATTGTGTTGTTATTCACTGATACATTTAAGCATATCAATATGTCAATATTTGGCTTCTTACATAGATAATGATTTTCCTGCAAGTGTTCCACACTTTTGATGAAAAGTTGAGTCTTCAAGCATACACAAAGTTCACCTATTAAGTGAATTACTCGTGTAGGCAAAAGAAGAGTATGCACTGTTTATATGTTTATATCAGGGAGTTGCAAATGGCAACTCCCTGTTCATATGCATCACACATTTCATACACTATAATTTAATAAACGAAACTATGTACACATCTACACCTGCCCCTACGTACAGTTTCCCGTACTGTGCATGCCACAAGGCTACTACTCTAAATTTGTGTTTCCCCGGCGCATTTCCATACACTCTTCCGCGCATTTTCACCTACAAAATTCGGTTTTCCCCTACAAAAAATAAGTTTTCCCCTACACACTAATAATTGTATGACCTTCAAATGAAATGGTTGAAATGATGACCAGACTGTAACCGAAGTGGTCACACAAGGAATTGAATGAGCCGTTCGAGGAGAATTAAATGACAACAAAAGAAAAATGAGATTGTGTACATTATATTACGAAGAGTGAGTTCTGCCAGTCTTATAGAAACAAAATTCAATTGATATACAAAGCTCTAAAAACTATAATGTACATGGATTACAACAGTTATGAGAACAACTTGGAAATTAAAAACGCTAGATGCAGGACAACACGACACCTATCTACTTTTGCTTTTCGCATCATTAATACTTGGAACAGTTTGAATGATCATGTTGTTAGTGCCACATCAATTAACAGTTTTAATCAAGACTAAATGTGTTTTGGAATGATCACTGGTTAAAGTTCAACCCTGATTGCCTGTAACTGCTGGCTCTTACCCACTGCATGTTTAAAGTGTTCGAAAAATCTGTCTGCAAGACTGCAAGCCGTGATCTGTAGAAGAAAGGCAACAAGTCTGCATGACTTACCTCAACCTCGGTAAGAACTGAGCCAAAGTTTCACTAAAAACGATAAGTATAAACGCTGTTCAAATATATGCCTGGAAATGCTCCGCATATCAACTTATTTCATATATGAAATTCCCAATTTCATATATGAAATGCTAAATTTATATATAAAAATGTTTTCTCATATATGAAACAAAAGCATTTCGTATATGGACAAATAAGTTTCACAGATGGAATGAAATACGCGTGAAATGCCAAAATCACACTTATTTCGTATAGTATGAAAAGCACGTTTTCCACGTGCATTTCATATATAAAATACGTGTAAAATTTTTGTAAAGTTAATTTATAACAAGGCCGGAAAAAGAGGAAGAAAAATAAAAAGTATTATATGGACTTCGCGATAATAATAATTATATACAATAATTATAAGCTCAACAAAGCTTCACGGGCTGGTACTTGTTAAACTTTAACTATATTATATGAGTAGAGACGCAGTTACGACTCGATCAGGGACTCGTTCCCAAAAAGTGGGAGGAATGGCAATTTGCTCTTATTCTTAAAGTCAGTCACAAGCTCACTGAGCCCCTTCGAAGTCTAGAGACGTTTACTCGGTCAACTTTTCCTGCAGCCTCATGCCCGTTCCTTTCCCGAGTACTTGTCCATCCATATAAACCCTCCTTGCAGCCTTGCCTTGGCGTGCAGGTGGTTTAGACTTGGGTTGATGTCAAAATTTGATGTGAATGTGAAAAAATTGTGAAAAGCAAAAAATAAAAATACCTACCTCTAGCGAAATTTGCAGACCGAGGTTTTAAGCTTCTTTTATTCATTTTGCATAGGTTTCCAACCACAATCAGCAGATCAGTATAATTTCATGGGTAAACCTCATTTACTCAAAGTTGCAAATTGTCTTCATTAAATGGTTCACAAAAGTGGGGGGGGGGGGCGGAAGGATGTTTGCCCCAGCTTTGAGAGTGGGGCTCCCTGTCCCCTTTCCCCTATGCCGATCGTGCATTCTATATAAAAAATATCTATTTTTTACCGTTTATTTATCCTCTCTCTCTGCGCAAGTAAAAGAGTGATATTTTCTTTGGACACTTTTTGGCATGGGGTTAACAAGAGTTTGCCGGTTTACGTGTCACTACCTCCTCGGCTGGTGTCTCTGTTTACAGCTCTACAACCATAACCTGTTCTACAAAAGCCGATCACTGAAGTCTATTCCTACTGCAGGCTTTAGGGGCGGCGCGTCGCGGGATCTGCCGGAAATGTATCAGTGTCGTAGCCAGGATTTTTATATTGAGAGGTGGAGAATTGAATTGAACCGACAAGATATTTAGTGGTGTAGTTGAGGTGACAACTGCGCAAAGCGCTCGACTTATAGGCGTAGGGTCCAGGGGCCCGCCCAAGGTCCTCTGGTGGGGTCCAGGGGCGAAGCCCCTGTATTGGTTCAGGGGCGAAGTCCCCGGAAGCTCTCGCCAAAATGACATTTGAACGGCAAAAAATTATGTCATAACGCATAGTAAGAAGGTGTATTATACAAGTCAAAATTCATTTGAAAGAGAGCTATAATACACCATATACAAAATCAAAGCGTTCGACTTGTCGGCGCGGATTCACGGGCTCGCTTAAGAGCCCCCGGTGGGGTCTAGGGGCGAAGCCCCGCAAAATTGACATTTCAAGAGCAAAAAAGTATGTCACAACGCATATTAAGAAGATGTATTATACAAGCCTGAGTCAAAATTCATGTCAAAGAGAGCTATAATACATATACAAAACACAAAATCATGAAAACGCATAATGTGGAAATATAATGTTTTATTGTTTACATTTGTAAATGGTTAGATTTATTGTCTCTCTTTTGAAAATATGGGTTGTCTTAAAGACAACGATTTACTACAAACTTGTGTAAATGTTGTCAAACTTTTAAAACGAGCCTGTTCTGCATCACGTGCCCTCCGACACCCACCTCCCCCCCCCCCTCCCCTCCCCTCTCTCTCTCTCCCCTCTCTCCCTCTCTCTCATTTTCTGTGTCTCACTTCATGTATTTAAATACAAAATCGCACAAATGTTTAATACATTATTACCGAAGAACCTTTTCCTGAGAAAGTTTCCTGAAATCTAAAACATAATAAGCACCTGGAATGTCAAAGCTTGTTAAACCGACGGCACTTATCTGAACCGACGGGATAAAATCTGAACCGACGGATTGAAATATTAGGGTAATCGCCCCCTCCCCCCCTCTGGCAACGCTACTGACGGATATGATACAATAGCTTCATATTTATCAAGAAATATAGAAGTGCGGGATACAAGATTTCCTTAAAAATCTAAGAACTTTGGTTTACGACTAAGACGTCATACTTAAAATGTATTATCGTCGGGAAATCTGATATTTATATTGACGTTGTTTTCTGTCCATCTAGCATATAAAACAAAAACATTATTTCAATCGATTTTCTTGAAAATTTATAACTCCCTCTATTCCCCCTTATAGTACTGCCGTTTTCCCGTAGGTTACTCCTACCCCCTTACAATTGACTAAAATCCCCCTACCGTGGGGGATTTCCTCTACGAGATGCAGCCTTGATTTGCCAGCGCTTGTTCCCGGATGGTAAACAACTTTTGGATTAGGTATATATGTATGTTAACTACAGCATTGTGGCAATGTGACACTGCAGTACACAGTGCGACATGCATACCAGTCTGCAAGTCATATGCCAGTGCAAAAGTCTCGGCAGGATTCAGAAAATATATATATTTTTTTTACAGTACAAAGTATCATATAAAATTATAGGTATCTGAAACGGGAAAGGAACAAACCGAAGGTTTCCGACTGCGTCCCCGCACATACCCAAAAAGGAAATGCGTCCCCGTACATACCCAAAAAGGAAATGCGTCCCCGTTCATACCCCAAGAAGGAAAGAACAAACTAAGATTTCTCCAACTGCATCCCCGCACCTGATACCCCACGAAGAAAAATGCAGTCTTCTTTTTTCGGAAAACATTTGGAAAATCAGAGCTTGGGGAAAAATAATGTAAGAATACCATTATATGCATGTTTGGGATATTAGATTTTCCTTTCCACTTTGAGGAGTAACTATTGATTACAGGTTCACCTTGATATTGTCCTTGGCTGGGCAATGCCCTTTCGATGTGGAAATTGTAGAGGGCTCTCATCCCTTTTGTATTGAAGCAATTTGGGGTTAAACTTGTTCTAATCTGGCAATAACCCCGACTGGGCAGCGCACTTCCAAAGTGAGAATGATAGAGGCTCCCATCCCTGTTATATTAAAACAATGTAGGGTTGAAATTGTTCTAAGTCTGGCAAAAACCCCGGTTGGGCAGCGCACTTCCGAGATGGGAATGATAAAGGACTCCCTTCGCTTTTATATTGAAGCAATTTGAGGTTAAACTTGTTCTAAGTCTGGAAATAACTCCGGCTGGGCAAACAGTGCACTTCCAAAGTGGGAAAATTTTTCCTATCATTTCTCTTCATTACCATGTTTTTGCCCGATATAGTCACCATTGAAATTACCTCTAGAATTTGTAGGGGTGTTATACTCCTCACACCCCTTCAAGTAGGCGGTGTCTAAATGTTAAGCCTGACGGTTCGATTCCCAAAAATGTAAAGCGTTTCGAGCCAAGTACAAAGTCTAACCTAACCATAACCAGTGGTATTGCCAGCATGACAGAAAATGAGAAGAAAAAAACAAGTGAGAGGATCCGAGACTGAGATCCCAGAATCATTGTCAAAACGAAGTGTTAAAATTTAGCCCACTTTTAAAAGAAATTTTGTTTTTTTAAAGCAATACAAAAAAATATATATATTATTCCAATTTGGGAAAATTCCCTCCCAAAAGTATGTGTGTATGAAGAAGAAGGGTAGGGGGGGGGGGGGGTCCTATGTGAGGTTATAAGATGAGGTAGCTTTATCCCATTTGGAGAGGTTAGTGTGAGGAAACCAAGGGCAGCGGAATATGCTTCAAACTCGGGCACCGTATTTTAGGGTCACCCTGCACCTAATTAGAAATACGGCAGTACAAGAGCTAAGCTATATATAGCTTATGGGAGGCAACTTTCATTTTGTGACTTTGACCTTACACTTTCCTTTCACCAAAGAGAAGCTCTTTGCTTTCACAAAGCTAATTGAATTAAAAATTAGAAATTCATCTGCTGGATGTATGATAGTAAGAACAGTCTATATGCAGAAAGCGAAATCCATTTAGTAAGGTCTTTTCTTCAGTAGAGGAAATTTTAATTCTCTGACACTATGGTCAACAAACAAGAAAATCACCTGCTAAATAATGGTTCATATTGCTGATTATTTGATGAAAGGTGCCAATTATTTTTTTCTTTAAAAACAAAGTTGAGGATCGGACTGGAGTGAATACTTTCTATGAATATAGGCCTCGGTCAGCCAGTGAATGTGTACTGTTGATCTTATTACTGGTGTATTTACAGCAAAGATTAACAGTTAAGCAGTGTATGGAAAATTACAATGTGACATAACAAGATGACGGGCTAAGAAGGGAGAGTCACCCCATACAAAGCCCAAATGTGCGCGAGACTATAAGATCATGCAGCAATACAGGCAGAATGCTTCATGAAAATTCATTAGGACTATCATCAGATTGTCAGAAACACTTACACCTGGAGAAGAGATTACTCTCATGTTTAGTGACTGAAATTTGGAAAAGAAATCGATTCAAATCTTCCCAATCATGTGATTCTAAAGGAAATTTAATAGGGCGACCACAATCACCCCTAGGTAACTGATGCGAGGCGCGAAGGAAATTTGAAAACCTTCAAAATGGAGCCACCACAGGGCCCGCACAATGGTCTTCACGCAATTGATCATATGTTTATTTTCTAGTGTTTAGAAAAATATGATTCATAGAAGGTATTGTAACGGCATAAAATGTTCCATGCATGTATGTCTACACATGTTGATAACAAGGTGAGTGGAAGTCATCTTGTATATTAGTATCCATTAGCAATGTTGATTTTTCAGTTGATGTTGTGTCTAAGAAGTTGAAGGGTTCGAACTCAAATAAAGAACCCTGTTCAGATGGTATACATCCTGCTGTATCCTATACATGAGTGTTCTGATGTTCTTTCTGTTCCCCTGAGTATTATCTTTTCACAGTGCTTTGATGTTGGTGTTGTTCCTAGCAGGGAGTCTTCGCAACTCCCTGTTCCTAGTGATTGGAGAATTGCTAATGTCACTCCTATTTTAAAAAAAGGTGACCACAGTTTGCCTTGTAACTATAGGCCATTGAGTTTTACCAAAGAACTTCCAAAGTGCAAGGTCCTGGAGTCCATTGTTAAGGATGTTGTACTAGATCATTTACTGGTCAATGATTTGTTGAATTTGTTCTTACCTAAGGTTCTTACCTAAGAGGTCTTGTGTTTCTAATTTATTGGAGTTTCTTGATGATGTTATTCAACAAGTTGATTCTGGTCATAATGTGGATGTTATCTATTTAGATTTCCAAAAAGCATTTTATAAGGTTCCGTTAGGCAGGCTCATAATAAAAACAAGAGCACTTGGTGTAGAGGGAAAGTGCGCCAGTTGGATAAATTCTTGGTTAGTTGACAGGTCACAGAGAGTTGTTGTTAATGGTGAAGTATCTCCATGGAAGAAGGTTACAAGTGGTGTTCATCAGGGCTCTGTATTGAGTCCACTTCTTTTCTTAATCTTCATTAATGATATTGATGTTTCCCTTGGCTCCAGGATTTGTAAATTTGCTGATGACACTAAGCTCTACAGAATTGTTGACGATGCTAGGGATGCTTCACTGTTGAAGACTGATCTGGATAAGTTAGTTTCTTGGTCCTAAACATGGCAGATGTCATTCAATGTTAATAAATGGAAAGTTATTTATTTTGGTCAGAACAATTTGGGTTTTGATTACTGCATGAATGGTTCAAATTTTGGTTGTGTTGATGAAGAAAGGGATCTAGGTGTTGTCATTACTAGCAATCTGAAGCCTTCTAAACAGTGTGCTTTAGCAGCTGCAAGAGCAAATAGGATGCTTGGTTTGAGTAAAAGAAATGTTTGTTTTCTTGGTAGAGAGGTTGTTCTTAATTTGTATAAGCAGTTAGTCAGGCCTCACCTTGAGTATGCTATTCAGGCTTAGAGTCCTTTTTATGAGAAGGATAAGTTCATTTTGGAGCAGGTTCAGCAAAGAGCCACAGACTACACTTATTCCCAAAGTAAGGAATTACTCTTATGAATCTAGGTTGCAAATTCTTGGTTTGACCACGCTTGAGTTGAGAAGAGCACATGGCGATATGATTCAGGTTTTTGAGTTCCTATCTGGTAGTGATGCTTTGACTTCCTATTATTTCTTGCATGTTTCAGCTAATCCTCATGTGACACGTGGTAACAATTTGAAGTTGACTAAAAATTTCACACGTATAGATATTGGGCGTTTTAGCCCTTGGCAAAGAGTTGTTAATGAGTGGAATGCTTTGCCTGAGTGGGTAGTTAGCTCCAATTCCGTTTACAATTTCAAGGTCAACATTGATAAGTTCTTTACTAACTTTTGGTGTCTTTGATTTTTTTTTTTTTGTGGTGGTGGTGTTAGTTTGGACTTTTTATCGGGTAACTAACCCTTCTTATCCCGTATTCTTGTATGTTTTATATATATGCTAGACAAAACCAAGGCGAAAATACTGGTCTCCCACTCAGAGTTTTGTTCACTTGGCGAACAAATATTTCGGTCGCCCAGTTAGTATGCTAAAACATTTGGGGGCGTAGGAACCAGGGGAGGGGGAGCAAGAGACCAATGCTCAAGTTTGGTCCCCAATAATAAAGGTCTGACAAATTGATTTTAAAGAGTCAGATTCCCTTCACACCTTTGCTCATTTCAAAGAGATAATCTTTGGGAAATTTCCTTTAATTTCGTAAGATTGGCTTCAATTTTCGAAAAATGTCCCTTCAATTTCCTTCATTTTTGGAAAATATTTCTAAATTTTCCAATAATTTCCTTCCTAACACCCCATACTAGAAATAATTTGGGGGTATAAAAGGCTTGTATATATTTAAAAGGTTTGTTGGAACAAAAATCAAATCTGCCCCCCCTACCCCCTCCCAATTTAAAACATCTTCCTACGTTGCTGAAAAATTTCACTGATATAGGGGTAAATCCTTTTCTCTTAATCATAATATTTAAACATTCTGTATAGTCAGTTAGTAAAGTGTTGACGATTATTTGATGAAAGTCAAAACATATCTTTCCTCTGAAAATAATGGGGGCTTTCCGTTCTGTAGTCAACAAGATTCGGATATCCAAGCTTCCCCCACATTTTGACAGCGGGACTTATCCCCAGTTAGTACTTATTCCCCACAGTCGGAAATCTGACCTCGTTTGACCTGAAAACTTTAAACATTGCGGACGTCGTACAATTTTGAATTTGGCTCGAAATTCAAATGCAATGTACGGCACAACATCGAGCAAAATTTCACCCTTTATAAGTCAAATTAACTTAAATGATTTAAACTTTATGGAGAAATATCATCAAAGCAAACACAGAACAGCCTAACCCTTATGTATACTGATATAAAAGTGGAAAAAATAAGGTCAAGACCTACCACTAGTCCGATCGAACGTATCGGCCGATGGTCGAAAATTAGGCCTAAATTGACTTTTTCAAAATCAACAAAAGAATTTCATAGCTAAAATTGTAGGAAATTTACTTCTTGACACAAAAAAGTAATCGATACTAGACAGTTACGCTGTGAACGGTAGTTCACAAAACGTTTGCATGCAGATATCGAATGTTAAACACGCGTGTGATGGTCGCCATTTTGAACGCTGAATATTCAACATATATGACCAGTTATTTGAATAATAATCATCATTACACTGGTTCTATCAGTACAGTTGCGGGAGTACACTGGTTCTATCAGTGCAATTGCGGGAGCAGCCTGGTTCCAACACTCAATTTGGGAGATTCAATTATTTGAAAACGATTGAGAAGGGCAAATTAAGTTCGGATAAAACAGTACATCTCAAATGACACTTTCCTGGTACATTTTAGAAGTATGGTGAAAACTTTACAAATAAGCTAAGCTTTTAAATAAAATAAAAAAGACATAATAAAGGTTGGGTAAATTTGGGTTGGAGGTTATATGGGGGTTCAGTCGGTGGGGTTAAGAAAAATTGGATGAGATATTAAATAAAAAAAGAGAAGACTGGGTTTAACAACATGACGAGAAGGAGACAGTTCATAGTTTGCCCCTAATGTGTTATTTCCAACTGGGCTTGCAATAATTATGAAGTTATGGATTCGACCAGGGGCAGATTGGTCAACTGACCCTGGACCAGTGGTCCAAGACGCCGGTCCCAACACGCTGATCGACTTTTCCCCCATAACTTGAGTTTGGCCCCTGGCCCATTGGACTAGCTAATGTAATTTTTTTCAGGAAATAAAACAAAAATATTTGTATGCTTCATGCAAATGAACGAATAAACATTATGACACTTATCATTTTTTGCGTGGTAAGGTCAGACGAAGGCACCGGTCATTTTACCTGGACCGATATATTTTTATGTGTCAGTCCGCGCCTGGATTCGACCCTCATATATGGTACACAAATGCATTTTGGCAGTTTAGCAAAAATTGTTAGATCAAAAGTGGGTGTGGAAATTAAGTCCAACTGAGGCAGGGAGTAGATATTGCTTCTCATCTCCCATTCAATTCCTCCACTGTGTTCGGTATTTGTTCATAAATCAAAATGTAACGTCAAAGTAATCCATGGTGTTGTCCTTCAGTACTTGGTCCGCGGGATACCTTATCTTTTCCTCTTGCAAAATAGTAACGAATGGATAACATCAGGAGCAAATGACACAGCCAGCCTTAAAAAAAAATAAGTGTGGCGGTGATGGGGGAGGGGGAAAGGGTGATGAAGGAGGGGTTATGGGGGAGGGGGAAGGAGTGAGAAGGGAAAGGTGAGGGGGACAATTGTGAGAAGGGTCGAACTGTGATGTCAAGGTCCAGAAATTACAAGGAAAAAGGTGGGCGTTTCAGCTATCCCAGTCCTTTTTGAGAGGTTGAGAGGGAAGATCCTTGTTGCAATGGTGGGAAATAGGCGAAACAAAGGAGAGGAAATATTACTTGGCAATACTTCACATAGAACAAATACATTCTCTCCATAAACCTTTGCATATACACCCACTTTTCTTGGGATGCCCACCACAAGACAATGAAGCACCAGGTATCATTTTCTAGTCTGTGGTGTGACTTGGTTCAGGCTTGACCCTGAATCTTTGGGCTAAATAACCATCTGAAAAATCAATGAGGATGGGAACTTTCAAAAAGAAGTTTTAAATCAGTTTAATTAGTTCCAAAAGAATTATCTTTTTTTTTCCAGTCAGTTTATAGCTTAAACAAGCTTGCCAACACAATGCTAAACTCAAAATACTTCAAAGGTGAATTCAGGATGAGGTTAACCACAATGGGTGCACTGGAAATTGATTCAAACAATACAGAAGTAAAATTAGCACACCAATACCTTCAATGACTTAATGACCTCGATTGACCATCCTTACATCCACCTTTGGAATACTTTAATTTAAGAAAAGCAATAAATAAGACACAATGGAGACAGATTAAACAATAATAACTCTTGTTATCTTCAAATGCAACAAAATAAGAACCAATAAAAATACATCTTTATCAAGTTAACCTGAATAAAGGGTAGTGCTTATGTAAGTCTATCAATACACAATATAAATATAGACAGCTGGCCAAAAAACTCCACATCAAGTGTGTATTACTGTAAGTTTCTTTGATATTATTTGTTATAAATATAACAAATCTGACACTTCTATAACATTAAAATGAATGGCACTTCCTCGTATCACACAGACAGCCTTAGATATATACAGTATATGTCACCCAGACAATATACAGTATGTCACCCAGACAGTCTTTAATAAAACCAATGTCACCCAGACAGCCTTAGATATATACAATGTCACCCAGTCTTTAATATTTACAATATGTCACCCAAAAAGCCTTAGATATATACAGTATATGTCACCCAGACAGTCTTTAATAAAACAATATATGTAACCCAAACCGGCTTTAATATATGTCAACCAGTCTTTAATACATACAATATTATGGACTTTCCACCTTACACAAATAGAAAACCAGACAGATACAAACAAGGCAAAACTGTATACTATGACTACTTTGCACAGGAAGCTCACAAGTGATAAATCATGGTACTTCTTAGAAAAATAGACACATTTTCTCATTCTTTACTGTTCATATGTACATTTATAGTTGTAAAACTGTACATAGCTAGTATATGTCAAAAAATAAACTGGGTACAGTTTAAAAGGTACAAACATGAGGAGCACAAATATTATGCTTTTAGTCGCTACCAACACTTCAAACATACTACAGTTTTACATTTTTTTTTTTTTTTTTTTTACACAGCTGCATTACAAAATAACTTTAAAAAAATAACATTCATGTGGCTATTGTACACACCAACTCACTTTATTGTGACCATTTAATTTATGGGCAGGTCAGGTCAGGTACAAGAAAATTTAAAAGTTGTTGTATTCTGAATTTACAGCTCTTTTGTAAACAACTTGAAACCTGTCTATAGAAAAGTAATCAATTATGTCCTCCCAAGGTACAAGTAAGAAAGAAAGACACTGATTGTAACATCTTTATCACTTGAATAACATGTGTTTCTTTACCAGCCAATTACATTTGGAGAGACAAACTTATTTGTACTTTTCACAACTTCTCCACAATCATCCGCAATTCAATGATAAACAATGAAGACACCATTGCTAATCCAACTAAATGTATATGGCAAACAATAGTCTTTTAGGCTAACTGCTCTCCAGCACTGGTTAAATTTGTCCATGCCCATAGCCACTTGCAGGACCCATGCCACTCATTTGTGAATGCACTATCTGGACGGCCCCTGGTTTCAGTAAATTCACTTTCAGGATTTAAACTGGACATCACTTATCTTCAATGCTACTAACTGATCACTCAATGAAAAACAGTAGCAGATCATACAATATCTTGGGGAGGAAGGAGGGGGTGGGGGTGCGGGGGCAGAGTGGCATTCAATAAAAAGCCCAGCAATGGTAGGGAGGAGGGGGCAGAGTGGCATTCAATAAAAAGCCCAGCAATGGTTAATGAAATGACAGGCGTCATGACATTTTCACTTTTGACATACTTACCAATGGCTGCTAAAAAGAGTTCGTAATAGTTTTTTGGTTAAAAATATAAAAAAAACCATTTAGTATTTAGCATTCATCCATCACTGATGCATATGTACCTGTGAAAATAAAAAAATAAAAAATGTTTGAGTAATCATGAGAAAAAATCATACTGCACATAAACTATTATATACTATATATATGAGCCAAACTTGAAAGTGCTCAAGAATACAAGTCATCATTGGCACGTAAGTCACTGCTTGCTGGAATGGTTAACTTGTTCTATATATATAAAAAAAACAGCAAGAAAAGACTTTGGTACCTGTAAAAATAATAAATTAATATAATGAATGTTCTTAAAAAACTTTATTCTTTCTAAATTTGTATCACACACATGCATTCTTTAAACAAAGAAAATGAATACACTGTACATTAAGGCAGGCATTTGTACTGGCATCAGATATGGCAAATGAAAAACATACTGATCTTTGGCACACACATGATATATAAAAGTAAAAGATAGGGATCCAAAAAGTGGTAAATGTTATGTCTCTAGAAGTACACAGTTACTGGTATGGTAAAGCTTTAAAATAAAAAAGGAAGTAAAAGCTTTAGTACTTGTAAATAGCAGCTTCATGGCAAAATTAAAAACACTTAGTAAGCCTTACAATACAATGTCTCAAACAAAGGCAACTGAAAGTCAATAAAAGGCAGGCAAGTACTTTTAATCTGTGCTTTCTACTTCATAGGGAAAATAATTTCTGATGGGCTCCATTTTGCATTGCCCATCATATATACACATTAACATTTTAACACAATTTCAAAAGTAAAATTCATGGTTTCCATTAATCTAGTTTTATCAAATTGTTACCTGATACAGTAACATTTAAATAAAAAAAATTTACACCCAAATTTGAAGCTTCGTATTCATTAAGATCCATGGAGGCCGCCATTTTAATTGTAGTGATAACGTTAAGTCAATGGGAATTTTTAATGAGAACGCAGGGGGTATTTTTAAAACGAAAACCCAATATTAAATGAATATTCATTAGATTTAACTGCAGACTTTCCAATTTCATTGTGGACTTCGCGATAGAATAACAAAAGACTTCCGTTGACCTTTTGAACAACCCTCTCGACACAGGATTTCATGATGGCTCAGTCATCGCTGATACCATGTACATATATCATACGTTATATTACACAATTACTACCAATCTCTTAGTAAAAATCCTATTCATATAACGTTATCACAACTTAAAATGGCGGCCTTCATGGATCTTGATGAATACTACGAACTCCAAGTTTTGGTGTATTTTCTTCCTACACCAAAAGTCCAGGATTCTTCCTGACTGACGAGGGTTCTTATAGATTAGGTACAATTCCTGTTTTTTAAATTCACACGTTGTATAAAATTGATGATTGAAAAATAACTTACTTTTGGATATAGTTATATTACTTAGATTAATAATACACTTTTTCAATAAAAACTTTCCCTAAATATTTACCTATTTAGCACCACAACTGGATAAAGTTCTCTGAGATTCATATTTTGGTCGCCATTTTCACAGCACGCTTGTGATTAATTATTCAATATTCGCAAAAATTTTTAGAATGTTCCACTAAACTGCAAGTTGATTTTTCACCGACAACATTTAAATCTTTGTTCATATAATTTTATTAAATAGTTTTGCTATAAAAAAACTGTGTGCGAAAACATATAAAACATCAAAAATGTTTAGATTATATAATTGTACTTTATAAGTATTATCTTAATTTTTCCCTCAAATAATCTAAAATATAATAATACCCCTGCTAAAAATATTATAGCCACGATGACAGTGTTTTGAAATGACTGTACTTTGAAGAGTTCGTCAGCAATTTTTACGTAAAGAAAAGCAATCCAAAATAATTCAATAAAAATAACTAAAATCACCTTAAAAATAGTTTTTGAAGACATGAATGGGCTTCAAACATTGATTCTAATCATTGTGGGCTAAAAAAGAAGATAGAATGGTTTTGTTTTCATTAAGATCTTAAAACTGAGATTTTCCTATACTTTTAACACCTCGCTTAAAATAGTACAGGAGGGTATAGGATTTTGTAGCACCCTCGGATGGCCAGCCATAACTAACGGCAGCGCAGCCATACTAACACGCTGGCATCAGTCCAACGGTACTACAGGGAGTACTAGGTCTTACGAAGTTATTATACACATCCCTCAGTCCGGGTTGACATTGGGATTGCCATACGGCCAGCCACCACTAACGGCAGTCATACTAACATGGCTGACATCAGCTCGACGGTACTACGGGAAGTACTACTATTAGGCCTAGGTCTAAAAACAGTTAATTTGTTTTTTCTAATGTAAATTTAAAAAGACACATTGTGAAACTGAGGCATACCCCTTGCTGCATGTACAGGACAAGAGATAAACAACTGCTATAGACAATTCATTAGTACTGATAGTAATGATATGCCCAATGGCAAATTGCCAATGTAAAATCTGTCTTAAGAAGAGTTAGGTTGCAAGTTGTAGGCCTAATGTCATTACAGCCTGGCTAAATGATAAGCGTACTACTACTAGACTAATATTCGTTGGGGAACAAACACTGAATACAGAACTGAGTGATTTGTAAGAATAACAAAACAGAAAGAAGAAAAACTAAGCCCGAATGTTAGACTAGACTCTATATAAATATCAACTGGCATAAAATTGCATGATGGTTAGTATTGCACCTTCTCGACCCTAAGCTCCTGTATTAATAGGTACGATAATCTGAATCTGAATCTGAATCGGTTAAGTCGGCAAAAATCCTTCAAGAGGACATGAACGCCAACCGAGCGTAAATAGTATGAGTAAAAAATAATATAAAAAAAACTAGTTAGCAATACAGGTGTTAGTAAGTTTAGCTTTGAAACAGTTGAGACTTAGTGCATGAACAATGTCTGACGGTAAAGCATTCCAATCCTTTAGTGTGTGAGGGAAGAAAGAGTGTTTATATACATTCTTTTTAGCATAGGAATCTGGAAATTAAGGTCATGATTATTTCTTGTATTAGTTCTAACGGTGGGGATAAGTTCATCTTTATTGATGGCGACAAGATTGTTATTGATTTTATATAGCATATGTAGCCGGGTGTTGTATCGTCTTGTTTTAAGCAGGGGCCAATCTAATTTATAAAGCATGTTTTTACACTAGATTTATAAGAGTAGTCTGCCATACAGAACCTGGCTGCTCTCCTTTGAATAGATTCAAGTTTATCCACATCGCACTGGTGATGGGGGTCCCAGACTGCAGATGCGCACTCAAGTACTGGCCTGACTAGAGCTTTATAAGCAGTGGATTTAACGTCGGTGGGACAGTTTGAGAGGTTACGTTTTAAAAGGCCAAGTATAGAGTTAGCTTTCTTGGTTATGTTATGTATATGTTTATCCCATCTAAGTTTATTATCAATTTCAATACCTAGGTATGGGTGGGAGTTGACATGTTTTAGTGGCTGGTTGCATAAGGTATAAACAGGTGATTTAAAGCATTTCTTAGAGGAAATTGACAAGATGTAGCATTTGGAGGGGTTGAAATTCATTTGCCATTTGTTTTGCCATTGTTCAAGTTTGTTAAGATCATCTTGGAGGATTTGTTGGTCAGAGGGGTTATCAATTGTTCTGTACACAAGGCAGTCATCAGCAAACAGTCTGACTGTGCTGTTTATATTATCAGGGATGTCATTTACATATAAGAGGAAAAGTAATGGACCCAAGACAGTACCTTGTGGTACACCGGATAAAACCTGTTTAGAATCAGAGATTTCACCATCGCAAACAACACGCTGGATGCGGTTGTGAAGGAATGATGCAAACCAGGCCAGAAGATTTCCATCAATGCCATAGGCGGAAAGTTTGGATAACAGGCGCTGGTGGGGGACTTTATCGATAAAAAACGATGTAGGTACTACAACACGTTAGGCTGCGATAAGGAGCCCCAAACCGGAAGTTCCACAAAAATATTAAATTTACAAGAAACATCACACTCAACAAGTGGGAAAGTAAGATTGAACGATAATTTAAACTTTCGGCCGTTACATGGTACTATATGCAAGTCCATATCTGGCTGTCTATGAGAGATTCACAAAACCAAAAGTGCAGACTCGCCACTCACCTCTAAAGCATCCGATGGAAATGGGATTGCAGTTAAATGCACCTGTTTGATCGCAAAATGTGCTGAATATCCA
Organism: Chiridota heheva; assembly: GCA_020152595.1. NCBI lineage: Eukaryota > Metazoa > Echinodermata > Holothuroidea > Apodida > Chiridotidae > Chiridota > Chiridota heheva. Next base: position 429,878 of record JAIGNY010004290.1, read on the forward strand.
TATCTCTACGTTTACTACATATTCAACACCTCTACTTTCCACAGGTAGCCATGTAATTTTGATTTGACGTCACTAAATCTGAATATTCAGTACCAAAAACTGACTGATAATTCTAGGTAGCTCAAAACTGCATCTTCGGAGTTACTGCAAAACGACTTCCGGGTCAGCTGTAAATGTTTAATCAACTTGGAATAACGGCGGTATAGCGAGGTCAGATCTCCGACTAGTGCTTGGTAGCCTATTAGGTAATAAAGCCTTTACTGGAGAAAAAAGCCCAGTCGCCACTTTCTTATAGTTAAACCCATGCCTGTGAAACAAGAAATAACTGGGATATTTAACATGTAAAAATTGTCTTTTTTCTGTATGATTTGGCGCTTCACGGTTATACTGTACTGCAATTAAAATAATTTACTCTCTCACTTTACTGCACGTACCTCCAAATCGGCTGTCAAGTGCGTTTGACAGAATCTTCAACCGGGTGTCTTTTTATGACGTCAATACTACGTCTTTAGGCTAGGTTAGGTTTTGGTTTAGGCTAGGTTAGTTTTGGTTTAGGTTAGGTTAGGTTTAGGTTAGGGTAGGTAAATTGTCATACGAAGGACACCCGGTTTAAGATTCTGTCAGCTAAAAAAGAAAAAAATTCGTTGGCGATTCTAAGGTTTGTTTAACAGTTTCATTTAAAAATTTCTTACGGATAAAGAAAAAGATATACTGTGAGTATAGATCCAAAAAAAGTAAAGAACTCGATCGCAATTTTCATCCGATAGTTCTTATGTTTGATGATCTTTCGTTTATGGCAGTGGTTTGTTGACATACTTCAGGCTGTAGTGTAATGACATTGATTTCGCGAAAAATATGCAACAATACTAACACAGTAGAGACTAATGTTAGGCCTACTTAACGTTAGACGAGTTTACCACTGCTATTCTACCCAGGCCACGTTAGTAAGCACTGTGTGGATCACGTATCTACCGATGTCTGTTGACAGGTTTGTGTACACTAAATAGATGAGGAGAACATAATTTCACCATTATGACATATGGAAATTATGGAAGTTACAGAATTTTGAACTTTTAAAAATAAAATGATTATTCACGAATTATCTCTCATTGTATAAATATTAATTTTGCTGTCCCAAAAGCATAAGTGAATGTAACAAGTTACATGATGGCGGATGAAGTTGAAATTTGTGATGATGTCATAGATATGGAGGTTGAAGAGCAGTCCAAATGTGGAGAAGTACGAAAATCTCGTGACCCTGGGTCAGAAGAATATGATTATTCAGATGTACCAAAATCTTTGGTGGCCACAAATGTTGCTGATATCATTTTTGACGATTCAAGTACCAAAGTAAGATTGCAGATTAAGTTCTATTCCATGTGTCTTTAAACCATATTTGCATTTCATTAATTTGTTTTTGATTTTATATTTTTACAGTTGTGTTTAAATTGATGTTTATTAGGCCTGCTTCTATTTTCAGATTGTGTTAAAACCTGTGTAGCCTTGCAAATTTACCTTGTACAAGTTGTAGTTTTTGGACAAATCAATTTCTCATTGGGTTAATATTTTATTTCAAGACATACAGTACATTTATACTCATAGTCCTATGATCAAGAAACAAAATATATACATATTTAATAAAAGCATTCAAAGAAAAAAAAATGAAAACTGAAGTTTTGTTATGTGATTGAGGTTTTACATTTTCCTCATTTGAAATGATCTGCTTATTCAACTCTGTTTTTCTTTGTATCAAGCATTTTTGCCATTCTGTAATGTTATGCACTGGTCAGTTGTATGACTCACCCCTACTACCTCTGCAATGTCAGTCAAAGGTCAGTCATTGACATATAAAATAGTAACTCACATGTACATCATTATACCAAATTGTCAGTCACCAAAGTGACTCTGGTGGGTAAATTTACTTCAGACCCATTGACTTTGTACAGAGATAATTAATGTGGGGTAAGTCATTTTACAAAAAAATGTCAGTCACCTGAGTGACTGATGGGTGTATCAATGTACATATTTGTCCACCCACTTTGATGCAATGACTCATCTTGTCTGGGGGTGTACGGGTGAGTCACACAATTGACAATTGCATTAGTCTGTAGTAAAATTACTCATGTGATAAAGTCACTACAGTATGTCTTGTTAGTTTTTTTGTTTGGGCTTTAAAACTCTCAGTCATTTCCGTTTATATCTTATTCCCATGGATTTTCATTTTTTCATATATGATAGAGAAATTTTTTAGAATTTAAGTGGTGAAAAAAATATAATAATATCTCTTTCTGTTAGGAAATTATACAAAATTTTAAGTTATTTTTGAATTTGGACTGATTGGCAACATCTGTGATGTCATAGAGACAATTTAAACGAAATGTCTTTTGTATTTCTTTAAAAATAATTTAGATTTTTTTCCCCCATTGTAAATGTGATGTACACCAAAAAAAAGAAAAAAATGTTTTCTTGTAAATTATATATTCCACTCTATCTCTATAATGAACCAAAAATCCTGTTCGATAATGTTAAAAAAAGTGTGATTATATTGATAAGCAATACATTAGAATTGTGCTGGAATTGCCTTGATGACATCACCAAGCTGAAGGACATATACTGTATGAGGTATTGTTAGGATCATTTTTCCACTCTTTAAATTGTTATATTTTCTTAACGGAAAAAACTATTAACATAGTTTTTTCACCACTTTGTTTCTATAAATTTTCTCTTTGTATATGAAAAAATAAAAATCCATGGGAATATTCCCGTAAACCATTTTAGCTTATAAATGCTTCGTCATATAAATTTTGATTACCTGTATGTAAGAAATGTACTATTCAGTTTTAGTTTTCTATTTTGTTTTTAAGTGCTGTATTATCTTTATTTAATAATTTGTAAAAGACATTGAGTTTTTGTTCTTTTACAAGTTCAGTCATTGATGGCATTAAAACTATTCTTACCAGATAATTGTTGATTGGGGTATGATCTGCAGTACTTATAAAACCTTGCACTATTTTCATTCAAACAGTTGTTGTGGCAGAGTTTAGAAAATAAGGGATTTACAACTTTCATAATGAAACAAAAATAATGGATACTTATTCTTTTTAGTATCACAGCTAAAATGGTCAATTATGATGGATTTGTGATCATTTGTCACTTTTTTTTTATGATTCAGATAAATTGTAAAAAGTATGTAGTAGCTAATATTGTCTCTGTAAGTATACTAGTTCTATACTTACTTGACAACACACTTTTCCTGAATCCTTCTTGAGTTGTTAAAATACTTCCTGTCTAAGCCTTATTACTGTCTGAACTCACATTTATCCAGAAAGAGCAGTGTCAGAAATGCAGAAATATTCCCTAAAAGGAATTGAGTTAAGTGACAAGGTTTTTGTGTGGTTATTGTTTTCACGTGCTACTTAAAAGATTTTCATCAAAAAGGCAGATGCATGCTGCATTTTTCTTTTTTCTGATGAATTTTCTAAACATATTTTTCTTCCTGTTTTTGTGATCTTTTACAGAAGTGGTTTGAGAGTCTATGCCAGCACTTTGATGAAGATTGTACTTTCCATTACTTCAGGAATTTCCACAGAATTCGTATCAATTTCCAGACAGGAGAAGGTGCCCTTGGAGCCAGAATTGCATTGCATCAAAGACAAATTGCAGGCAGTGAAGTTGGATTTTATTTTGTTCAGGTAATTATGCCAATGAAATTCGTGAATATGTATAGACATAAGTTATCATAACATAATGATGATGGGCTAAGAATGGTTAGTCACCCCATAAAAAGCCCAAACCAACACCACCACCACCACGAAAAGAAGGAAAAAATAGATTTAGTTAGTTAAGAACTTATCAATGTTGACTTTGAAATTGTGGACAGAATTGGAGCTAACCACCCACTCAGGCAAACCATTCCACTCATTAACAACTCTTTGCTTCAGCTAAAACACTGAATATCTGTCCGTGAAAACTCTTTCGTCAACTTCAAACTTAAACAAGCTTCAACTAAATAATTCAAAAACTGTAAGTCCTACTCATTCATTCCAAATATTACCGTTCTCCAGTTTCTTTCAACTCTATTAACATTAGATCAAGTTCTATTAAGCCAACAGTTTCTGCACAAAATATTGGGATCACTTTTGACAATACATACTCTTTTAAACTGTACATTTCCAACACTTATCAGTCACTTTACTTCGATAATCAAATTGGCCATATTAGAAATTACCTTACCAAGGAATCTTGTCAAACACTTGCTCATACTCTTGGCTCATCAAAAGTGGATTATAAAAGTTCTCTGCTATTTGGGCTGCTCGACTCTCAACTTATTCCACTCCAACATGCTCAAAATGTTGCTGCCAGAATTGTAATCGTTAAAATAAGTTTGACCATATAGCCCATGTATTTAAGAAACTCCACTGGCTTCCTATTCAGTACAGAATTGAATTCAAGCCACTATTAATAAGCTACAAATCTATCCATGGACTTCCACCTAAATATCTGTCTGATCTTATTCACTTCAAATCATCTTTACGAAATCTACGTTCCCTATACAAGCATCTTCTCCACATGCCGAAATGGAAATTTAATCTTTGGTTGTCGATCCTTAACATGTGCTGTACCAGCTTTATGGAATTCCTTGCCACATTAAACTTTCTACCAATGTTAATGGTTTTAAACAAAGGCTCAAGACTCAATTTTTTGCAGAAGCATTTTCTTTTTAGCGCTGCTGAACATAACTCCGTTGTAGATTATGGCGCTTTTGAACATTGAATATACCACGTGTCACATAAGGTTTACCTGAAATTTGCAAGAAATAACAGGAAGTCAAAGCATCACTAACCAGATAGGAATTTAAAAAACTGAATTATATCGCCAGGTACTTGTCTCAACTCAAGAGTGGTAAAACCAAGAATTTGCAATCTAAATTCATAAGAGAGATTCTTTACATTGGGAATAAGTGTAGTGGCTCTTCGCTGAACATGTTCCAAAATGAACTTATCCTTCTCATAAAAGGGACTCCAAGCCTGAATAGCATACTCAAGGTGAGGTCTGACTATACAAATTAGGAACAAGCTGTCTACCAAGGAAACACAAATTTCTTCTAATCAAACCAAGCATCCTATTTGCCCTTGCAGCTGCTAAAGTACACTGTTTAGAAGCCTTCAGATTACTAGTAATGACAACACCTAGATCCCTATTTTGATTAATACAACCAAGACTTGAGCCATTCATGCAGAAATCAAAACCCAAATTGTTCTGACCAAAATAAATAATTTTGCATTTATTAACATTGAATGACATCTGCCATGTTTGGGACCGAAATACTAACTTATCCAGATCAGATTGCAAAGTGAAGAATCCCTAGCATCATCAAGAATCCTGTACAGCTTAGTGTCATCAGCAAATTTACAAATCCTGGAGCGAAGGGAAACATCAATATCAATAATGAAGATTAAGAAAAGAAGTGGACTCAATACAGAACCCTGATGAACACCACTTGTAACCCTCTTCCATGGAGATACTTCACCATTAGCAACAACTCTTTGTGACCTGTCAACTAAGCAAGAATATATCCAACTGGCACACTTTCCCTCTACACCAAGCGCTCTTGTTTTCATCATAAGCCTGCCCAATGGAACCTTATCAAAACACAACAAATATAACTCTCCATGACCATACAATATACTTAACAGAAGCAGAAAACCAAAAGCAATAACCTGAAAAAGAAACAATAGGCCCAACAATAGCTAAAGAAATATCTAAGCTTGAACACACCCTATACTAGCCTCACTCAGCACAAACACTTACACTAAAATTAAAAAAATAACAAAGCCTACCAAAAGAACACAATGACAGCTACAAAATGTGTGTAATATGATAGAGTTAGTAACACCACACAAACCAGCAACAACAAAAATCAAAAAATATGTCACAAATTAAGAATTTTTAGAAAACAAAAACAACAAAATTATGCAGACAACATGTAAAGAACAACAATATGGTAAAAACTCAGCCTGAATAAAATTGAATTCCAAAAAGACAATATTTGAAAACAAGAATCACAACACTTCTTAATAGTCATGTAGCACGCACGTATATCACCAGTGCACCACAACTGGTTATCAAAGGCCGTGGACATTGACTTGGTTATCAATGTTATGTCTGTCCATACGTCGTACCTGTGTTCTCATCCGGGTCGTATTAAGCGTTTCCTGATAGCATTGTTACTATCATAACTGAATACGCAGGCGACGACCCCGTCATTGTAATTGTGTGTTCACTCGTCGCCGTCGCACATATATGTTGCATCGGTCTGCCCTCCACAAATGCATTGTTCAGGAACTGGAAACAGTGAGTGTCTGACAGTGAAAGGAATTCCAACTATTTTTGTGTCTTGCTTGAAAGACAATTGATTGAATTGAGACTCGTGCCTCAAAAGAACTTGAAACAATGCATTAATGATGAAAATTAAACGTTCAGTTGGTATGAAAAGAAATTCATACAATAGGGCCTCTCACCTCAATATAACTGGAAATCAGAAGACTTAACATGAAAGGATATTCAGACAATAATTCCTGGCTCTAATAGAAATGACTCAAAATATTTTTGATGACTTGCAATGTCTCAAATTCATTATGGGGACCACAAACCAGCTCTGACATTGGAAGTGTTCATGACCACTTTTGTAAATTCACCCTAAGATTACCAAGTAATTCCGTAAATGTTGTAGCAAGAGGGGAATTAGGAAGAGTTAAGTCTTTATTGTTACGCAGTAAGAAATGCCGTTAAATATTGCTTAAAAGTTTTGAAACATGATAAGAGTCGCTACACTTATATCTCATACAACCATCTTTATCACAAAGTGGATATTTGCTCAAATTCTTGGCTTGCGATTATAAGACATCGCTTAATGAGTTAAGGCTTTGGAGAGGTATCATTTCAGCAAAGTGTAAGGAGATGAATCTGTGCTCCTACAAGATTTATCATTAAGATTGTCTGACACCAATGAGCAAGAATGGCTTACTCAAATAAATTCAATGGACCGTCTATATAAATATAGAGTTTTTAAACATTATCTCACATATGAACCGTATTTAACATTTTTTGATAATCCGCTTTTATGTTCTTATATCACACGCCTTCGCTGTCGCGTACTCCCTTTGAATGTCCATACTGGCAGACGGCAAAATATTCCTAGAAATTAAGATTATGCTTCATGTGTGACCTACATCGTCTAGAGGATGACTATCACTTTGTGCTAGAATGTCCCTTCTATGAGGACATTCGTAAAGTTTTCATTTCTCAGCACTTTTATCACCACCACTCATATGCTTGTTTAAAACAATTGTAAGAATTACAAGCGAATCTTTAGGTTTAAATTTACCCAGGTTCATAAACAAAGCTCTTCAAAAGCACAAAGAGTCTTCAGCATAATTATTACGTTGTATAAATTAATAATTACTTTATTGTTCAACGATCCCATTATCCTTTTGTTTTTGAATATTTTATTTATTTTTTTCTTCTTTTTTGGTATGGGCATGTATTTTGTGTCTACGTTTGTGTTTTTTTTATGTATTAAAACATTATTAATTCTTTTTGATTAAAAGTTGTTAAATCAATGTACTTATTTTTGTATGTAATAGGCTGGAGGCCTGAACATTGAATAAAACAAATATATAATTCATTTTATATTCCTCTATACTCTACCACATAAATCTTCCTTAATGTATGTATGTATGTACATTTATATGATAAAGGTTGCAAAGCACTCAAAGAAGTTGCAAATGAAGAAAACAAAAACAACGAATACAGAATAATATCAAGTTCAATGAAACAGGTAGAATTGAAACAGTCTTTTAAAATTGTCCAATAGAAGTAGCATTATGCACATTTGAAGTGGGGACTCCAAACAATGGGGAACCATTGCATAAAAGTCACAGGAAACGATCAAGCCTTGACAACCTTGATGTGTGTGGAATTTTGACAGCCTAGAGCTTTTGTAAGAAGGTCTCTGATTGGGTGAAATGGGAAGTTATTTTAAAAAATAATAAATTTAGACCAATGAAATTATTTCTAAGAAAATTAAACCTCATTGGCAAAATAAGGGATCCTGACAGCAAGAAGGGCATGGAATCTTTTTGAATTTTTGAAATTGGTCATTTCTAACTAAAGATATGGCTTTATTAATATATAATTAGCTAAAAGATAAAAAAAATACAAAGGAAAAGGGAATTTTTGATTGGAAAATTAAATAATAAGGGATGGAAATTTGTATTTGGAAGTTTGGGGAATAAAAGAAAAGGGATAATATAGTATTTATTAGTAAAAAAACAATTATATTATATTTTGCCTAATTTTTTATTTTTTCTGTGGGGGTACCCCCTTAAGTCAATGTTTGTTGATTGATAAATTTGACATCTATGTAATGATTAGGTTTTGAAGAAAAGATCCAGTTGGTGCTTCATGCATTGTCTCATCATTTGTATCTCACCTACAGCCAGTGAAGGTGACTGGCTCTGGATCCAATACCTTAGAACCACCAGAGCCTGACAAACAGTTCCTCTTGTCTCCGCCCGCCTCTCCTCCTGTCGGATGGGAACCAGCCCAAGAAGCTGAACCTGTTATCAATTATGATCTGCTATCAGCCCTCTCAAATTTGACTCCAGGTAAACATACTATTTAATCAGTCCAACATATTTCAGTTTTGTCTGTCAGGTTTGGGTCTGTCATAGAGACAAGCTTTTTCTGACATTTCCTTGTTTATACATCCGAAATAGACAATTTTGATTTTGATCAGATTTGTTTTGTTGGGGGCTTGGGATTTTGAAGTCATACTGCATACAGTGACACAGGAAAATAAGTTTACAGCATCAAGAACTTGTATTTATAGTGGGTGGTATCTTTACTGTACATAAAAAACTATAAACTGCCACTTAATAATATGCAAAAGCCATTGTCATTCTTTCAGTGACTGACTGAAATTAAAAAATACAAATTGAAAAAGAGTTTCGTGAAGATTTTGCGCTGTCTTCCCTCTTATCCATTACAAATTTTACATCAGTGTATGCAGGGGCATAGGAACAGTCATCTTTCATGTGAGGGGAGTGGTGCTTTGAGGGGCATCAGTGTATGCAGGGGCATAGAAACAGTCATCTTCCATGTGAGGAAAGGGGTGCTTTGAGGGGCATCAGTGTATGCAGGGCATAGGAACAGTCACCTTCCATGTGAGGGGAGGGGTGCTTTGAGGGGCATCAGTGTATGCAGGGGCATAGGAACAGTCATCTTCCATGTGAGGAAAGGGGTGCTTTGAGGGGCATCAGTGTATGCAGGGGCATAGGAACAGTCACCTTCCATGTGAGGAGAGGGGTGCTTTGAGGGGCATCAGTGTATGCAGGGGCATAGGAACAGTCATCTTCCATGTGAGGAAAGGGGTGCTTTGAGGGGCATCAGTGTATGCAGGGGCATAGAAACAGTCATCTTTCATGCGAGGGAAGGGTTGTTTTGAGGGGCATCAGTGTATGCAGGGGCATAGGAACAGTCATCTTTCATGTGAGGGGATGGGTGGTTTAAGTGGCATTAGTGTATGCAGGGGCATAGGAACAGTCACCTTTCATGTGAGGGGAGGGGTGCTTTGAGGGGCATCAGTGTATGCAGGGGCATAGAAACAGTCATCTTTCATGTGAGGGGAGTGGTGGTTTGAGGGGCATCAGTGTATGCAGAGGCATAGGAACAGTCATCTTTCATGTGAGGGGAGGGGTGCTTTGAGGGGCATCAGTGTATGCAGGGGCATAGAAACAGTCATCTTCCATGTGAGGGGAGGGGTGCTTTGAGGGGCATCATTGTATGCAGGGGCATATAAACAGTCATCTTCCATGTGAGGGGAGGGGTGCTTTGAGGGGCATCATTGTATGCAGGGGCATAGGAACAGCCATCTTCCATGTGAGGGGAGGGGTGTTTTGAGGGGCATCAGTGTATGCAGGGGCATAGGAACAATCATCTTCCATGTGAGGGAAGGGGTGCTTTGAGGGGCATCAGTGTATGCAGGGGCATAGGAACAGTCATCTTCCATGTGAGGGGAGGGGTGGTTTGAGTGGCATCAGTGTATGCATGGGCATAGGAACAGTCATCTTCATGTGAGGGGAGGGGTGTTTTGAGGGGCATCAGTGTATACAGGGGCATAAAAACAGTCTATCCTTCTTGTGAGGGGAGGGAGGTTTGAGTGGCAACAACCCAAAACTTTTCCTTGTGGCAAGTGGAAAAATTACACTGTTAAACTATGTTTCCATCAAACATTGCATCATTGAAATCTTAACAGTGGCCTATTTGCTGCACCACCTTAAGTAATTAAGATAGACAAATTAAAATTGCTGTAACATGGTCAACTGATTTTGATTAAATATTGTGCTACTGTCGTGGTTTTTAAGAGCTTTATTATGTAGCTAATCACCTCCACACTTCCATATATCTACAAAACTTTTCTTCTCCAGGTGAATCAAGAGAACTTCATCCTCCTGAAGGAAGTAAGCCAGGCATTGTGGTGCACACATGTGAAGACATACCTAGAACTGGCAGTAAACTGCAGATTATTCAAACAAAGAGACCCAGCCAGTCATGTGACCAGTGATTTGTCTGGTGATCAGTAACTTGTCATGTGATAACTAAACTGTAATGTGATCAGTTAATTGTCATTTGATCAGTAAATTGTCAAGTGATCATTAAACTGTCATGTGATAAGTAAACTGTCATGTGATCAGTAAATTGTCATGTGATCAGTAAACTGTCATCTGATCAGTAAAGTGTCATGTGATCAGTAAACTGTCATGTGATCAGTAAACTGTCATTTGACTTGATGAGCATGACAAATTCTGACGACTCGAGGCTGCAATATCCACTAGGACTGGGGGATTCACTGCAAGGAAGGTGCAAGGCAGGATTGGTAGAATTGAAAGGAATATTCCCATGAATTTTCATTTTTTTATATATGATAGAGACAAATTTTAGAAACAAAATGATGAAAAACTATGTTAATATCTTATTTAGTTTAGAAGTTACACATTTTAAAAGTACTTTTGAATTTGGACAAAGTGACTAATTGGCAACATCTGTGATGTCATAAAGACAATTTCAACAAAACATCTTTTGTATTTCTTTAAAAATGATTTGGATTTTTTTCTCATTGTAAATGTGATGTACACCAAAAAAAAAAAATGTTTCCCTGTAAATTATAAATTCCACCCTATCTCTATTGTGAACCAAAAATGCTGTTCAATAATGTACAAAAAGTGTGATTAAATTGATAAGAAATACATAAGAACTGTGCTGGAATTGCCTTGATAACATCAGTAAGCTGAAGCACTTATACTGTACGAACATTTTGTGTACTATTTAAATTGTTATAACTTCTAAACGGAATAAGATATTAACATAGTTTTTTTACCACTTTTGTTTCTACAAATTTTCTCTATCATACTGTATATGACGAAATAAAAATCCAAGGAAATATTCTTTATTGCCACAGAACTTAATCCTGAGTATTGAATTAAATCTTTGCTGTGGTTTAAAGGAGGCAAGTGTCTTGTTTTATTGTTTTCATTTTTAAAAGTGGCACAGCAACAGTTTTGAATGTGTTGTTGGAATGTAGAAATTTGAACTTATTTAACCACCAAAAGCGGATGCATTTTGTATTTATTTTTGGTGTTGAAAACTTTCTCTTGTGCATCCTACCTTGGGTGTGGTAGTGGATTGAATATCTTACATGAAACTTTTACTTATATTTTAGATTTATAGAGATTTGGAATTGGTGGTGTACAGCAAAACTAAAACAATTCTCCTGCAATGGTACAGATGCTATAGTTTCATTGGATATTTTGTGTGTTAAAATTGGGTATGATGTACACCAACCAAAGTGTCAGGTTCATATTCCTAGTCTTGTTGTACAGTCAGCATAGAAATTAATTTAAATGCAAAATAAAATTAAGAAATTGTTAAATTTGTTTTTTTAAGAAAGTGAAGAGAATTAATCACTAAGTTTACTTTTTCATTATTGCACACTTTTCATGTTTGAAATTGTGTGACCTTTTGTGTGAGAAAATACGGATTACGCTGCAGCTCTGTGACTAAGAATCAGTATGTGTAAGCATAATTAGAAAAGTAAAATGTGGTCTGGAGATAATTTCTGGTTTACAATTTTACATTACGTTCTAATGTTCTTTACACCTGAATTGAAGTGCCAGGATTTACTGCAATAAAAGAACCATATGTTTTTTTTATCCGACCATTTCTAAACCTTAGTACAGGTTGTGTCACTTACAAGTACATACTGACTGCAGTCTGGTTACGCCCATCAATAAATTGATCTTGGCTAGCTGTAAATTAACCTTTCTGGGTTTAATGATTGAAAGCTTGTTTTAACCAATCACTGCATGAATTTGCCTAGCAACAAAGTCTGCGTTACTAAGTGGAGGCAACATCCTACGCAGTACTGGTACAGTACAGTTAGCTAACGGCGCGCGCTCATGTAGTCAATGCAACTTACTGTACAAAACAAATTTCTGCACACACAGATGGTGAACAAAATTGCACTTATGGGCCTGCAGGGCCCGCTGCGGGCTTTATAAATCTGATTACTGTTACCCAGAACAGTTAGCAAACTGAATTTTGTTTATGCTATTTGTTAAAAACTCTAATAATCCAGAGAAGTACCATAAATGGACCAAAGCTTGCAGCAGGCCTCGCAAACATCTAAATGTCAACGCATTGGTAGTGCACGATTGGAGATTTAAGGTTTGTTTGCCCCACATAGTTACCGCGTTGCTATGGTGGGTGTGGCCTATTTGGAAACCTGGAAAGGTTTATTGCACCCTTTATGATTAATGGATAAATTTATTGGTATAACATTTTATTTTGGATGATTTAGCTGCATTATTATTCATACCAATTTGAGATTAAGCTCCTGAAAGTATGATCAGACAAATAATTTAAATAAGTAGGAGTCACACTTAAGTATTAATTAATTAATATTAATTTCTTAACATTGTGCTCAGGTAATATTTCAAATAGTATTTGTTTGTGATCGTTGTTTATTTTCATATATCATTAGGAACACATACAGTACAAGTAGTTCAAAATTCTGAACTCAACTTTTGGAGCACCAAAATTAAATGTCTATCAAGGGTGAAAAAAACTCTTGACCCAGTACATAAGAGTAGGCCATGACCCATGGAGATAAGAGTAGGCCATGACCTATGGGTATAAGAGTAGGCCATGACCCATGGGTAAAAGATTAGGCCATGACCCATGGAAATAAGAGTAGGCCATAACCCATGGGTATAAGAGTAGGCCATGACCCATGGGTATAAGAGTAGGCCATGACCCATGGGTATAAGAGTAGGCCATGACCCATGGGTATAAGAGTAGGCCATGACCCATGGGTATATAAGTAGGCCATGACCCATATGCATAAGAGTAGACCATGCCCCATGGGTATTACATACTAAAACTGGTTGTCTCAGCAATTTTATTTGTTTGTATTTTGTAACTTCCCAAAGTCTTTGTGAAAATGGTATTCAACGTCCAACTAAAAACTTTTGTTCCAAAGGAACTGGATTTTAATAAAGATTAATGTTGGGGCAGGTATTTGTATGCATATTTATTGCATGAGGCTAAGGACTTTGGCTAGAGTAGAATGTCTGAGTGCAAAGTCCTTTTAACCAGGCATTAAATATGCATATAAACACGATGCCAAAACATTAATCGTTTTATTAAATTTCCGTCTTAGATTGTTTAAGATGCATAAAAAAAAAAAAAAAAAATGAGAAAAGTTGACATACATTTTTTTACTTTAAGAAATTCACTTGTACAAATAGACTCAACCAAATACTCAGGCCATGCATTACAGGTATTTCATGCACAGGTCATGACAATGCAAATACTCAATAGAAATTGTATAAAATATATTAATAAGTGGGATCCTGATGCCTGCCATACATATTCACTCTTGGAAGGATCAGGTCTGTCAGATAATTTGTCAGGGATCTAATGGTCTGTCAAATTTGCAGTTGATAGCCATACAGTATACACATGCTTTGCTTACATACTTATCATTTATATCAAAGAAATATGTTTAGGTGTGGAGCACGTGTTTCTCTTTATACATATGTAATACTTATTGAGGATGTACGGGGTGTTTATTGCCAGTCTTTGCCATTTCAATGTCATTTTTACATAGCAGGGACTCTAGCTGCATTTTGTTGTTTTGAAAATAGGAAAAGGTTTTGAGCCACATTTTCTGGTCAAATTCAGCCATGGCTGTAAGTAGCAACCCTGTAACCCCCCTTCCCCTCGCCCCTGAGTATCTCAAAGGACATCTTACTCCATTGGATATGAGCATATTCAGCAATTGGTTGCACCATTTAAACTCTTAAATGTAATGACTTGAATGTGTTTGAGAGCCATTGTAGATAAATGATCAACTTGCGAGAGCTTCCAAAAATATTAATTAGGACTCCCCTTTTAATGCATCTTTGTGCAAAAACACATGATGTACGTGCAAGATTACATGATATACATGCAAGATCACATGATATATGTGCAAGATCACATGATATAAGTGCAAGATCACATGATATACGTGCAAGATCACATGATATATGTGCAAGATCACATGATATATGTGCAAGATCACATGATATACGTGCAAGATCACATGATATATGTGCAAGATCACATGATATATGTGCAAGATCATATGATATGCAAAACCTGCTTGAGGGAGTTTTAAATCGACCAGCTCCTTCTTTAGAGAAAACAAAAAAAACTTATAGAGATCATTGTATTTTGGTATGTTTTATAGCTGGGAGCTGCAATTATTCCAAGTTTTCACTCAGATCTCCAAGATTTGATCTTCAAAGGAAAATAAGAGGCTGTTGTATTTAGCAAATTTCTACATTTTGCAGAAATTATCACATTTACTCTTGACAGTTGTAGTATACATTCTTTTGATGAGTACAGTGGTGTACCTAGCCTTCTGGATTGGGGTTGTTGAAGAACCAAAACAAATTGATGATGACCAAATTGTTTCCCAAAAACTGTCAAAATAGCAGATTGTTTGGAGGCTAAATTTGACTAAAAAGATTTTTTTTTTAAATGTCATTAATGTCATTACAGTACCTCAAAATCTGGGGTTTTATTGAAATTTCTAGACCTTGTTACTATTGGGAGGTCTCGATTGCCCCCTCTCTTCCCCCCCTCTCTTCCCTTCTGGCTACACCCATGTAGTATAATTGAACATTCATGTTCATCTACAAATTTAAACTTGGATGGTTTGGTTTGTTGAGGTTTAACGGCACTGCGACAGTCAAGAGTCAAATGTACTAAGAGGATGTTAAGAATTTAAGGTGCAAGAGTTAGGACAGAGATGAATTAGAGAGGGAGAGGGGATAGGAAGGAGAAAAGACTTGGAACTTAGAAGCACGAAGATGAAAACAAGCAATGGAAAATTTAAAAGAAAACAACAATATAGTCAGATAAATTTTTAATAGCATTACATACCAGATATGAATTCAATTTTTCTGTGGACCCTAGACTAATATTCCTTTCCTTTGCCAAGATCTTATGAAACCATTTTCCCAAAAATGTTCAAATGTTTTATATTTGCAATCACTGGTTTGTTATGGACTGTAGGAACATTTCTATTACTCAATCTTTGACAAATATTTAGGCAAAAACAATGGGATTTTCATTCTTATAATTAGGAGAAAGAAATTGTGTTTTTCAGACTTGCATTTATTGTTTTGAAATGTTTTATAGATAAATGTTTCAGTATGTATTGTCGAGGTTCAAGTTTTTATGTTTTATTTATGTGGAGGTTACAGAATTTGTGTGGTCACATGACCATGTTATGTGCAATAACTCAAAAGGATTGTATTGTTTTTGTACTTTATTCAAGAACCGTATGTAAATATTTTGAAAAAAGCAAAAGGTCATTGACCTCAACACAGAGTGTGTAAGCGATGTTCATAGCATGGAGATACCTATTAGAGAAGAGGTTATCACATTAGTGAGGGGGATAGATAATTGAAGGATTTTTCTCTTTTGAATAAATTATTAAAGGGAGATTGAGAAATAATTCCCCTCCATAGACCAATATGATCAGTGGTAACATGAAAAAAGGAAACATGGTAAATCAAGTTGAAGCTATGACTTTGCATTGAATTGTTGATTAATATTCAATTAATTGATTGGTTTACCAAGGTTAATGATGTCCCAACAGACCTCCATTGGTGTATTTACATCAAGACGCCCACAGGCATTTTATTAACCAGTCGTGGAGCACTGGTTGGAGACCCACTGGGAATTGAACCCAGGATGCTAGATTAGAAAGCTGAAGCTTTACTGCACTGCCACGGAGGTCTCGTTTGATTAAGATTGTTCATTTTGTTGTTAATTCATTGCACGATAAATAATGTCATCCGTCATTCTTAACCGTTTTTACCAAAAACTCAGTTTGGGAAATAGGCAGAATTGTGGAATTTATAATACAGTATAATACAAGTATTGCCTACACACTGTATTTGAAGCAATTGGTATCAAATATTTTAAGGGGAAGTGACTGGCAATCCTTCAAATTATATTTGTGATTGAACAAAGGTTCTAAAGGAATGTATGTCCTAATGCGACATGATGCTTAAGTTTGTTACTCCAGTCATTTCTTCCCAAAACTCAAAAGCCTCAGAATTCAATAACTGATCTTTGGGCTTGTTTGTTAGGCAATGCCTGTAATGCAAACTTGTTCAATAATGGTTACCAATGGTGCTGTATAAGCCAATTAACAATTAACAGATATTTGAACTTATGTTTCTGAGAATAGGCATGCTGCCCTCTCACATTGTGAACAAATTATTGTATGAAATGTAAATGTTGGAAAAGACTATTGAAAATTGTGATTTTCACAGTAAATCTACAAAGAATTTGAAGTTTTTGTTGTTGTTTGATTGCTTATTAAAAAGAGAACTTACAGATAGTCTAGAAGTCACATCTTATGGAAAAGGACAATAAAAAGAATAAAATAATAGATAAGGTCAGGGGTGGACAAAAAAAGTTTACTTTTGGGACCATAGAAAGTCTTTAAAAAACATTATGTGAATATCATGTTACAATAATAACAAAGCCAAATGCCTAATTCCAGTAGGAAATGTAGTGGTCTTGTTTGTGTGAATGTATATTTATTGATTTAACATATAGCCAAACAAACTGTTAAAATGTATACTTTTTCTCCCCCTCCCCCCTTCTTTTGTTTAAAAACAACAATGTTCTGGGACCATTGGTGCTGTGGTCCACTTTATTTTCCATCCCTGGCGGAAGTATTCCTAAATCTTGTGAGGAGGTATTTAAAGACTAGTCATGGAATCTTATCCTCGTGTTGACTAAAAGCTTTTAATTTTAAGTTCTGAATTGTGTAATGACTGAAATCAGACTAGTCATGGGATCACATCCTCATCTTCCTCTGAAGGCTCATAATTGTAAGTTCTCAATTGTGTAGAAATGACTGGAATCAGACTAGTCATGGGATCACATCATGTTCTTCAAAAGGCTTTTAATTTAAGTTCTGGATTGTGTAGAAATGACTGAATTCAGACTAGGATAACTTCCTTATGTTCTTTAAAAGGCTTTTAACTTTAAGTTCTGAATTGTGTAGAAATGACTGAATTCAGACTAGGATAACTTCCTTATGTTCTTTAAAAGGCTTTTAACTTTAAGTTCTGAATTGTGTAGAAATGACTGAAATCAGACTAGTCATGGGATTACATCCTCATGTTCTTCAAAAAGCTTTTAATTGTAAGTTCTGAATTGTGTAGAAATGACTGAAATCAGACTAGGATAACTTCCTTATGTTCTTTAAAAGGCTTTTAACTTTAAGTTCTGAATTGTGTAGAAATGACTGAAATCAGACTAGTCATGGGATTACATCCTCATGTTCTTCAAAAGCTTTTAATTGTAAGTTCTGAATTGTGTAGAAATGACTGAAATCAGACTAGGATAACTTCCTTATGTTCTTTAAAAGGCTTTTAACTTTAAGTTCTGAATTGTGTAGAAATGACTGAAATCAGACTAGTCATGGGATTACATCCTCATGTTCTTCAAAAGGCTTTTAATTGTAAGTTCTGAATTGTGTAGAAATGACTGAATTCAGACTAGGATAACTTCCTTATGTTCTTTAAAAGGCTTTTAACTTTAAGTTCTGAATTGTGTAGAAATGACTGAAATCAGACTAGTCATGGGATCACATCCTCATGTTCTTCAAAAGGCTTTTAATTGTAAGTTCTGAATTGTGTAGAAATCACTGAAATCAGACTAGGATAACTTCCTTATGTTCTTTAAAAGGCTTTTAACTTTAAGTTCTGAATTGTGTAGAAATGACTTAAATCAGACTAGTCATGGGATCACTTTCTCATGTTCTTCAAAAGGCTTTTAATCTTTAAGTTCTAAATTAGACTAGTCATGGGATCACATCCTCATGTTCCTCTAAAGGCTTTTAATTTTAAGATCTTAAATATATTGAAATGACTGAAATCAGGCTAGTCATGGGATCATATCCTCATGTTTTTTAAAGGCTTTTAATTTTAAGCTCTGAATTGTGTAGAAATGACTGAAATCAGTCTAATCATGGGATCACATCCTCATGTTCTTCAAAAAGCTTTTAATTTTAAGTTTTGAATTATATTGAAATGACTGAAATCAGACTAGTCATGGGATCACATCCTCATGTTCCTCAAAAGGCTTTTAAATTCTAAATTGTGTAGAAATACTGAATAGTTGTGGCAACACATCCTTAATATTTCATATCTTCTAAGATTTGCAACAAGTGGAGAGTATAATAAACAGTCTACAGTACTTTAATTATTTACCATCTTCAGGCACATAGCCATAAATTTTAAAGTGTGTGTGTGTGGGGAGGGGTGTAGTCTACTTTATGAAAATTTGCAGGTATTTTGAACAATATTAAAAGCAGATAAAATTATAAGCATAACCATTTCAATAATTCAAAAAGATGTCCCCAAAAGAATTGACAGAATTCAGCAAAGGAGCCCCTTTGCCATGTGCCTAACCACTTTAAGAAATTGTGAAAAAAATTCATTTTCAATTAATGAAATTACAATGCTTCAATTGTTAAGAAAGTGAGGGTGTGATGGTCAATAAGAAAATATCTCAGTGAAATGTTTATTATACACATAATATGTAAGGTCACAACTGACAATGTCTGATGTCAGTCATTTCTATACAAATAAGGGAACTTTAAACTTAAACATATCTTAACACAAAAGAAATTCTGAATTATTTCTTCACTATTGCCAAATCTTAACCTGTTAAACTTATCCCTCACAAACATGTTCCACATGTAACCATAAATAAAGGCACAAAATACCAGACATAAAACACAGAACAATGTTTGCAAAATGGTCCTTGCTGTTTATTTTTTGTTGTGCTAACCTGAAATAAAGCAACATTTCTCATTGCGTATCAACTTCACCAAGAAAATCAGAATTTTGCCTCAAACACAAACTTTCGCATCCAAAATGTAAGCAATTTGGTGCAAAATAGATATGAATTGAAAAAATACAGACAGTTACGTTATAGTACCACACAATTCAAGATTGTCTTGTTTGTGGCTCTCTAAAATCGCTGATCCCTGCTGTTACCAAAACAGGCTAATAAATTTCAGCTGATAATGCCAGGTTCTGATCTGTTTTTTCTTCAAATAAAGATAGCAAAATGAAGGTAGAATGCAATCTCCCGTCGTGCTTAAAAAGGTCATTCACTAGATTTTTATGACCAACAGACCTACAATTAAAACTTATTTTAAAGTTGATGACAAATTTATGTTAAAATATCTACATTTCTCTTTCCAAAAGATTTGAAAAGTGAGTAGTTTTAAGTTTCACTAAGTTTCCTTTAAATATTTTTTCAGGATTAAGATCTTGCATCAGTAACAAACATGTATGTTTTTCAATAATATTCCTGTATATGATTTTGACCTACTTCAGAAGCTTAAAATTTGTGAAGTCCAATTTAAAAGTTTAAATCAAGAATTATTACAAGATAACTTGTTATGTGCTTAAATT
>JAIGNY010004290.1:455000-560280 GCA_020152595.1 Chiridota heheva
CAGATTAAAACAGTGGGTGTTAACATCATACATGATATATTCCCACCCAATGATTTCCTCTACTTCAATGCTTTATATGAGTTTTGTACCTTTTCTACTCCAATTTGTTTGATGACTTAACGGCACCACGACAACGAGGGTCAAATTGTGCCTGCTTCTACTCCAAACTCTCCACAACATCAGTGATGCTTTGAAGTTGCTGAATTCTAGGTATACAAAACAACTACATTCTACAGAGAATTGACACTACAAGCTTTGAAAATATCCCGTCAAGCTTTGGCAAAGGACACATTTCTTCACTGCTTTAAGACTTCTGCCTGACACAGCGCCTGTGATGGTAAAAGTTTCCGAATTGAGGTTGTGTAATCCTGATTTCTTTCAGTGTTTCGGCAGTCACTGGATGATCACGGACGTGTTGTTCAGTCTCTCCTTAGGTGCTGTTCTCTGTCCTTCCGGCGCCTGTGATGGTAGAAGTTCCCAAATTAAGGTTGTGTAATCCTGATTTCTTTCAGTGTTTGGCAGTCACTGGATGATCACTGACGTGTTGTTCAGTCTCTCCTTAGGTGCTGTTCTCTTGTTCTCTGTCTCTCCGGCGCCAGTGATGGTAGAAGTTTCCGAATTGAGGTTGCGCAATCCTGATTTCTTTCTTTCAGTGTTTCGGCAGTCACTGGATGATCACGGAGGTGTTGTTTCGTCTCTCCTTAAAGATACTTAAGTTACAGTACAGAGGTGTATCTCTTGAGAAATAACTATAAATCTTAATGAAACCATTCGTATATTATTCCAGTCAATAAGAGAACTGATCAAATTAAACATGTAGTTCTACCACTTGGTGAACCAAAAGCCAAAAGGTTATGTGGTTCCAATGCTGTTTTAATTCTTTAAATATCCAACCCACCTGCATTATCTCCACATGTAGTGACCAATGTTTAAAGATCCCACAATTTCAAGCAGATACACACAACACTTATATCATCCTCATCAACATAAAAATGCAAATGACATAGATGTTAAAAAAACATGCGATTAGATCTAAACATGATGGGGTGATTCATCTTCAAGCTGGGGTAAACAAATCAAAGTAATAATAATACAAATTCCCACAGGGCACACAAAAATAATAAACTAATATACCTTTAACCTCTAATGGCTTCTCCCTGCTTTAACACACACTGCCACAAATTGCTTGCCAACAAACCAATCATTTTCAGAACTTTTCTCAACTTCCTTGAAAGACAAACAAAACAATGTGTGTCCATTGTTCAGTGTCCATTGTTCTGTGTCCATTGTTCTGTGTAAGACAAAACAGACTTGCCTCAAGCCACCTAGCCATGGATGAATGAACTTTAGTCTCATGTTACTGTCTGAAGATTAAAATCCAAATACAGTAATAAATAATAACAATAACTCTTAAATCACATTACTTTTGGTAATTTAACAAATTGACAGCCAAGTTATTAGGATATCAATGACATAGTTTAGTGATATTTTGTGCTTTAAGTATAGAAATATGTAAGTTATGACCATAGAAAATTTGGGGCATTACAGGAGGCCATAAAAGACTTACATGGCAATTTTTCAACACATTCACATAATGGTTGGGAGTATATAAACAGCTGAAAGACTTTACATTAAGCCCTGCCTACTTATTAATATGCATGTCGCCACCCAAAATAATTGAGCACTTCTACAGACCATGGACTATTTGTGTACCACATGACATGAATCCAGTGTATGGTTCTTGAGATTAGTGTTTTCCAGCTTACGAGCTGGGCGTCACACACATACATACATACAAACACACACGCTACCATGAGGTTCCTGATGCTGATCGCATCGGAACCCAAAAAAATGTAATGAGCCAGTTATGATCTACTTTAGCAGCAATTTAACACCACCATCAAGATTTTCACCTTTTTACCAGTGACAATTTAACACCTGCACTAGTAGTAATTCAACACCTTCGTCCGAAGCAATTTAAAAACTGCTTAGGCAGCAACCAGCAACAGTTTAACACACTATCAGTTTAAATTACCCAGTGTGCCACCAATTTTTACCCTCACGATTGGTAACAATGTTATGCCTGATATTTAATGCCTAGGACAAGTACCAGCCCACATGTAGCAGCAGTGGGGAAGGGAGGGAGAGGAGAGGGAGGGGGAATGTTTTTCAACATTCCTTTATTCATGAAAGCTTCAGAATTTTTCAAAACATTCAGGAAATATTAGACCTACCTTGTTACCTTGGTATCATACATACACAGCTGTCCCTATGTAAAATTACTTTCCATGAATGCTGACAACCTTATGTAATACACAACTTTCCATAAATATTAGACATAATAGACAACATTTTTCCCTGATCAAATTGCAAACTTCCTTAATTATCAGAGCCATTTACCATCACTCACTTTGCATAACATTCCAACCATAATGCCAATAATATCCATGTTTACCTCATGTTTCACCAACTTCTATAATGGCAGTCCACAAGTTGGTATGATGACAAACATCTTGAAGCTCGACAACAACAATGAAAGTATCAAGAATGAAAGTATAAATTCAGTGGTCAAGAATGTCCTTACCATAAGAAAGAAAATAACAAACAGCTATTGAAATTTAATTTGGTAAAAAATGATTGATAGCAAACTAGATGTTATGACATACATTCTTCAACATCCTTGAGAGGTTGAATAAATATTTCTCGAAAATCTACAGCTCAAATCACAGGACATGTTGTTAGCAGATTAGTACAACAGAATCCAATGGCAATACCATGATTTCTCATGTGAGGAAAATTGGAGGGGAAAAATTTTTCAACCAGAAATAAACAAGTTGAATCAATTTTCAACAAAAAACATCAATTACCAGTTGTACTGAAAATGTGCTACCACTCTTGAAAACTTACTCTGCCAGTTTTTTCAACAACTTGTGACAAAAACTCACCAATTCTATGATATGTAACTATAATTTTAAATCTCATCCTCTTTGATACAAGATGAACATGCCTGACCAATGAACTTGATGCTTAACATGGTGAACCCTATTGAGATAACCTGTCACAGCTGGTGGCAGTCTAAGGGATTACCAAGCTTTTTCATTTTCTATATTCAAGGTTACCCCAGGTAAATCAAGAGCACATGTTTATATATCTCATACGAATCCCAAGGAAGAATAGTGTGTTCATCCAAATGAATCTTTTATAGAGCTGAACCATTCTATAGATTAAACATATTTAAATACAGATCTGAATTGTGTCTATTTCAGCTCTATATCCACAACTATGTAGTTACCATCTCAAACCATCCTAAATGGTAAGGTTTAAAGTCAATAATACTTACCAAACTTAATCATTTTATGAGAGAAAATACCCCAAACATGAAATTCTAGAAGCGAAGGAAAATCCGAGGCAAACATAAATAATATCCAAGAATTAATCAAAATCTTGCATCGTTTAAGGCTTGTTTAAAACATATCTTGCACTTTTGTAACAGAAAAACATTTAAGACGATTCCATTCATGCTGAAACTGCAACGACTTCATTCCTTTGTGAATTGTTGAGCTGCACAACAATGGAACAGAAGAACAATTATATGGTGTATGAAGGTCTGCATAGAATTATCAGGTTAACATAAAACTGCTTTTCCATCAACTGAAAAGAACTTATTTGCAACTATACAACGAGCTCGAAACTGCTGCACAAACAGAGGCATGGACCATTCTAAATTGTATTTCTTTTAAATTTCACATTTATTTATTTATAATAACAATTATTATGACAATGGATTATCTATGAAACAATGAAAAAAAGGGTTGAGGCATTCCACGGTATGCAAATGTTTGTTTTAAAATTCTACAATAGACACAGTCAACATATCAGAAGCCAAAGCAACACGATAACACACATTGCTTCCCATTTACTAACTACACACACACAAAGTGCTCAATTTCCATCGACGGCAGGACCGTCACCATCGCTTGTTGCCTCTAAGCTTAAAGCTTTCAAGGTTGGAGTTGAGTTTGTTTTTTCAAACTCACCATCAGAATTCGTGGGGGAATGCTTTTTACTTAAAACTGAGCTATCGTCATTCATGTCATCAACATCGTCAACGCCGTTCATAACATTTTCATCTAACGGAGACATGGTTCGAATCTCAGGGGATGGTGTTCTATTTTCAGGGAGTCTTAATTTACAATCTAAGCCTGTCCTATCATTCAACTTGTGATTATTCCTATTCAAATTCTCATTTGTGCACAAAGCAGAGTCAGTTTCTTGCTCTGTGGGGCTTTGAGGAGTCAAGTGGGGTACGTATGCATGGTGGGTGCCTGTTACTGTTCCTTTAATGTCACGAAAACCTGAAACACTATCATTATCAGAAATACTACCATCATCATCACGCTCTTCCTTACCAGCACTTGTTTCTTCTTCATCACCTAAATTGTCTGTGCTTGGTTCATCATTGGATACATCATCAGCATCCTCCATTGTTAAGCCCCCCTTTCTCTCCTTAGTTGAGTCTTGAGGTGTGTCCTGACAGGATGACTCGCTACCCTGAGGAGCTAACAAGTCCACATCCTCATCCTGTTTATGGTCATTCCTTGACGGTTTCTCATCATTTGAAGTCCTAAATTCTAACTGCTCCTCGGAGGGGCCGTCAGCAGGTCCTGATTCTGCACAGGAACCAAACGACGATTTAACATTAACAGCCATTTCTGTATCTGATGGCTTGGAATTCACACTCCCTGAATCTTCCAATTTGGCATTTATGATTTCTGATGTTTCAAATACTTTGTTGTTCAAGGTATTCACTTCTTCAGTGACATTACCACGCTGCTCTTCCTTGTCATAAGAATGATTGACCAATTTCACCTCTCCCTGAACTTCATCTTCTTTAGTATTATCTCCCAGGGTCACCATGTCATGATCTCTTGGTGGTACTGCTATTCTTTCATCTTTATGATTTGTGCCATCATTATTTCTTTGGTCATCTTCTTCCTTCTCATTAGTTCTGTCTCCACATGATGAATTTGTAGGAGGAATTTCCTCACCATTTTGTGTTGTCCTTATATCCGCTTCAGCAATTGGATCTGTCTCCATATCATCCTCTTGAACTAAATCAACCTTTTGCAAAATTGAATTCCTGCCCTCTTCAAATTGTGTAGTTCTGTCTGCACCTGATACATCGTCATCATCATATGACTTTGTAGTCCTTTCAGCACCTGATTGATCATGTGACTGTGTATCCATGGGTTCTGGCCCATCATCTATTTGCCTATTTTGTGAGACTGTATTTTTCAGTGACATATTTTCATTCTTTGGTTCGAGTTGCACGTGGGAACTTTCCACACAGTTTGGCTGAGCATTCGGAGCACTGGGATCCTCCTTTTCAGTTCTACTTTCAGACAAGTCAGTTCCTTGTTGGGTTTTTGCATTTGATGGGTAGCTTCTTTCAGCTGCTGCTGGAGAAGACAAATTGTTGTCTGCATCCCTTCTCCTTCCTCATTCAGTTGAACCACCATCTCGTACAGCTCTATAGAAAGCAAAAAATACCCCTTTTAAAAAGATTAATATGCTGGGGCTTGATAAGGCATTCACTGGGGCTTCAATTTATCATAAATAATTGATATTTTGCAACAATATCAAAGAATAAGATATTTGTTGGTAACTTATAAAAGATATTGTCTTTGTCCATTTTTCAAAGTTTTTTGTTAGTACTGATGAGCAGAGAAAAATTTACCTTCATTGCATGAACTTCATGTTCACTTTACAACATAAAGATATGAAAGATTGGTTTGGTTTTTTAATGTTTAACGGCACCGCGAGATATGAAAGAAATAAACTCTGGTGGCAATGAATATAAAGGAAACAGTGTTGCAATATCGGTAAAAATGGGTATTTTGGAAGATATGGCAGACTGAAGTTTGAACAATTTTAGACCTCAGGATAAAATATATGTTACCAAATTTTCCAATTCTGCCTTAAGCCTTTGACTACATACCAGTTCTGCCTTAAGCCTTTGACTACATACCAGTTCTGCCTTAAGCCTTTAACTGCATGCCAGTCCTGCCTTAAGCCTTTGACTACATACCAGTTCTGTCTTAAGCCTTTGACTACATGCCAGTTCTGCCTTAAGCCTTTGACTACATACCAGTTCTGCCTTGAGCTACTGAGGGTGATGTCTTGGATTTGACTACATGCCACTCTCTGCCTTAAGCCTTTGACTACATGCCAGTTCTGCCTTGGGCCGGAGTTGGGGTGGAGGTTGTTGAAATGACAAAGTGCATGCAGACTGTCTTGTCTTTGGAGAATCTAAAACCGTTATTGTTTCCAGACTGCAGCTGATTGAGGCTGGTTTGACTACATACCAGTTCTGCCTTAAGCCTTTGACTACATGGGGCCAGTTTCAGTTCTGCAAAAAATATGGCAATGAGGTGTTCCTTTTTGCTTAAGCCTTTGACTACATACCAGTTCTGCCTTGGGCCTTTGACTACATACCAGTTTTGCCTTAAGCCTTTGACTACATACCAATTCTGCCTTAAGCCTTTGACTACATGCCAGTTCTGCCTTAAGCCTTAGACTACATACCAGTTCTGCCTTAAGCCTTTAACTACATACCAGTTCTGCCTTAAGCCTTTGACTACATACCAGTTCTGCCTTAAGCCTTGGACTACATACCAGTTCTGCCTTAAGCCTTTGACTACATACCAGTTCTGCCTTAAGCCTTTGACTACATACCAGTTCTGCCTTAAGCCTTTGACTACATACCAGTTCTGTCTTAAGCCTTTGACTACATACCAGTTCTGCCTTAAACCTTTGACTACATACCAGTTCTGCCTTAAGCCTTTAACTACATACCAGTTCTGCCTTAAGCCTTTGACTACATACCAGTTCTGCCTTAAGCCTTGGACTACATACCAGTTCTGCCTTAAGCCTTTGACTACATACCAGTTCTGCCTTAAGCCTTTGACTACATACCAGTTCTGCCTTAAGCCTTTGACTACATACCAGTTCTGCCTTAAGCCTTGGACTACATACCAGTTCTGCCTTAAGCCTTTGACTACATACCAGTTCTGCCTTAAGCCTTTGACTACATACCAGTTCTGCCTTAAGCCTTTGACTACATACCAGTTCTGTCTTAAGCCTTTGACTACATACCAGTTCTGCCTTAAACCTTTGAAACATACCAGTTCTGCCTTAAGCATTTGACTACATACCAGTTCTGCCTTAAGCCTTTGACTACATACCAGTTCTGCCTTAAGCCTTTGACTACATACCAGTTCCACTTCTAAGCATGAATACAAGTCTTTTATATTTCTCCAAACCTTTCACTATCTAAGATAGGGGCAGTTTAAAGTTTGAAACTTTTTGAAAGAAAAGGCATTTCAAATTGTTGTGAACCAGCCAGAATTTATTTAATGAAAGCAAAATGTGTGACATGATATGTTGAAGGAATGCACAAATATTAATGTAATTTAATAAATGTAAAAAGTTTCTTCCAAGAAGCAAGAACTCCTGTAAAATAATATCCTTCCCCTCTTGATATAACAAATTTGCATTTTTTGTGGAGTATACTAAGACATGGAAGAAATGTTTTAAATTTTAAAACTGATTGTAATGAAAGGTTTGCAACATTGATTTCAAAACAGTTGTGTTGTTCAGATCCTTTGATCTGAAAATGAACTGCACAAACTTACCGTCCTGGCTGCCTTTGAGTTCTTCATTGTGCTTCTTCTGGATGGCAAGCTCCGCCTCCAATTGCGCAATCTTGCCCTGAGACACCTGCTTGCCAAGTTCCTGGTTCTCCTGCAAGAGCGTTCGGCACCGGGACATAAGACGCTTGCCAGTTTGACTATCACCAAAAGAAAAGAAAATATGATTTTACGTAACGTTAACAAAAGAAGAAGTGAAGACATTTGATCTGTGATAACAAATTAACTAAATAACAATTCTTAGATTTTAATTGTCCACCCAGTCATACAACACAAATTAAACATAACGTGAACATTGATCAAACATTGATCAGCAATCACCCAAAGTACTAAATATTATATCCAGAATTCAAAATATTATGTGCTCAGATTTTAAAATTTTTTAATTCAATACAGAAATTGCTGTGTCCATAGAATTTCAACATATTGCACAATTTAGCATGGCTAAAAAATCTTGCAGCTCTTCCTACAACCATAACAGATTTGAGTCATTTTCTTCCCTTTGCTGTTTGTGAAGCTTGTAAAAGCCCTGACTAGGGGAGGAGGTAAACTGAGAGCTAAAGAACACATACAAAAAGTATAGTTTGCAGTGGCGTCACCAGGACTTTGATCATGGAGGCAAGCTAGGGGCAAATTTGTTTCATGGGGGGCAAAAGCTTATAAATTGGACAAAATATGTCACTTTACAAAATTCTCTGGGGGGGGGGGAAGGGATCTCATGGAGGGGGGACAAATGCCCCTCATGTCGCTAAAGGTTTGCTCAAAAGGGATATCAGTGACCAGCTTTCAATAGTCCTCCTGAATTACGTTATTATTTCCCGCTGAAATTATTAATTTCTCCTGAACCATGTTTGGGAAGTTGCAAGGGTTTCAAGATTAAAACTAGGTGAGGGACTCTGCCAGAGAAGAGCTGGATGCTTTAGGGACAGTGACATCAAATGACTGATGAAGATGACTCATGATATGTAAAAGAATTGATGTAATATACATAAAAGTGAACATTTTGTTAGTAAAGATGAAGGTACAACACCTCAGATGGTACATATCAGTAGGTCAAACTAAAGAAATTGAGGTAGTGGGACTCCTGAAGGCTCAGAGCATGGAGCCCACACACCGACTACGGGCATGGAGCCCACACACCGACTACGGGCATGGAGCCCACACACCGACTACGGGCATGGAGCCCACACACCGACTACGGGCATGGAGCCCACACACCGACTACAGGCATGGAGCCAACACACCGACTACGGACATGAAGCCCACACACCGACTACGGGCATGGAGCCCACACACCGACTACGAGCATGGAACCCACACACAGACTACGGGCATGGAGCCCACACACCGACTACAGGCATGGAGCCCACACACCGACTACGGGCATGGAACCCACACACCGACTACGGGCATAGAGCCCACACACCGATTACGGGCATGGAGCCCACACACCGACTACGGGCATGGAGCCCACACACCGACAACGGGCATGGAGCCCACACACCGACTATGGGCATAGAGCCCACACACCGACTACGGGCATGGAGCCCACACACAGACTACGGGCATGGAAGCCACACACAGACTACGGGCATGGAACCCACACACAGACTACGAGCATGGAACCCACACACAGACTATGGGCACTTTCACTTGTAAAAGAGCTCGAAGGGAGGAGGGATGGGCCCTTATATTACCTGTCAGATGTAAACTTCCAAGCAGCCATGTCCTCCTGTGCTTGATGGAGCTTAGTGGTGGTCTCCTCCAGCTTCTTCTTCATCCTCTGGAAAAGGAGATTGAGGGCCGGGTCCAGCAAGGACGAGTGCAGCTGGGATGAGCCTGGACTTTGACCTTTGGAGATTTCTGCTAGTTGATTCTAGAAGTGAAAAACGTGTCTTTATGAAATGCAGTGTAGAAATTTTGTATCATGAAACAATCTCCAATAAAAATGCTCGGTGATAATATATAACATACAAATTACCATAGCAAGAAGCATACAGGGTCTTCCCATACTTTTCACCAAATTTTCTTCCATAAAAAATACAGACTGCAGGAGTAGACAGGTGGAATTAATTCCAATGACAATGATAAAAGTAAAGTCATCACAAGCTACCACAACAAGGGGTACACATGGGTTTTTTTTTTTACTACAAACTATGGTTAAGAGCCATCTATAAGTTATAAGTTCAAAAACACTTTACTGGTGGCTCTTTCTTAACAAAGTTACATGTGAAACTGCAAATGAAGTGAGGAGTCCACATCACACCCCACTGAACTTAAAGGCTTTAAAATCACATGCATAGAACAACAGGTATGTAATGCTGGAGGGGGACAGACTGATATTTAAATGTCTATTTTCATTCCATATTCCAATCTGTTATTATGGAATTTAAACACAGTGTAATAACATACCCACAACCACTGTAGAATCTTCCTTTCAAAATTAGTTTCAATTTAATTGCATATAAGGAAAATGATGGAATGTGAAGCGTGCCTGAATGAAACTCAAGCAATGAATGCTTAGCCTCGTTAAAACTGGAAACAATGATATGACCCAGAAGAAATCAATCGGAAGGTAGATAATCCTGAAGTGTTTAGAATCCAAATGAGAAACAGATCAAAAGTGCCAAAGAGATTCTTTGGGGATAAAACTTGGCGGTTCTAGGATTTCTGAGGTAAATTATATTGGGAATGGGGAATAACACTACAGAATGCTAAAATTCTGGTCTCCTATGTAATGTATGTTAATATACCCAATATCACAGGGAACTTGAAGTGCTAGTTTTATTTTTTACCTGTGATATGTTAAAAAGCTTAACAATGAGGAATTTTAAAGAAAATTTAGTATTTTCATGATTAAACCACTTTCTACATTAATTCAGCACTTTTGATGTGATATTTCTAATTCTTACCTGTAGCTTAATATTACAAACATCATACTTCTTACCAGTAGCATAGATTACAAACATCAGCAGTATCTAACTAATCTTTCTAGCTATGATGAAAGAATATATGTCAAAGCTAAATTTAGATGCAATGTTTTGCAACCTTTTTTTTGCTTAAATGGGTTAATACCATCCAGGACTTTCTGCAGGTGTTGGTGAGAAGTCTTCATATAATTCTTGTTTCTGGCCATCTAGAGCAAACCTCATATCCTAGTGTCATTTCATTTATAACAATAAAGTTCATACACAAAGTCCTTTATCCATTTCAAACATCCGTCAGAACGTTCTTCTATGAGACACACTTGTGTACAACTTCAGTATCAGGTCAAACTTCTCTGAAGTTCACCCTTAAATCCTGATGAGGATTTTGGGGATCCAAGCAATGAATAATATCTACCTGTAAAATATATTCGGATCATTTGCAATGACTACAACTTAGGAATGAAATCTGTGAATCGTTTTAAGCAGTCTTCCCATTTATACCAAACAAATTTTGCGCAAATGGAAAAAATGCTCAAAACTTAACACGGACATAACTCCGAAAAGTAAATATGCTATTTATTCAATTTAAAGACGCTTTACCCAGAATGTAAAGCTCTTATGGATAGGTATTTATACGTGAAACATTTCTTGCAGCAGATTAACTTTGAAAATAAACCTTTTGTAATCATGTTCTATTATCAACTGATTCCGAAACCACACTGAGGAGATTTCATGCATTCTATGTGGTATATGTACTAGCACCCAAGCAAAAGAAACACCCCCAAATTCAGAAAGAATAGATCTGCAGTATTTCTTCCCTAATAAGGCTAACTTTAACAAGTGTGGGAACCTCTTCAGCTATCAAAGCTTTGTTTACTAATTCCCTGCCACGTCTCCTCCACATAATTTAAAGCATAGATCTAAACAACATACTACAATAGTTCACCTCCCTTACATACTAGAAACCTGCATAACAATACCTGAAACTTACTTTGATAAGAGATGAATCCATGGTAACCTGAATTAACTTACCACTGACTGAACACCACACAAAGTCAACCAGCCGAGCACCACATGTGACAATGCCCCCTCTGCCCCAGGCTCTGATAGACATTTATAAGATCATTTTGAAACAAGTCTTTCTTGCAACGCAATGCAGTCAGGTCTCAACAATTTTACTTTTCTTGTTTGCATTATTTCAGACCTGCTTGCCTAACTCAAATATCAATCACCTCAAATTTCTGAAAAAATGTACACATCTGCAACTTTTATCTGTGATTTGAATGAGTAAAACGACACTAGGTTTTAGTTTTTTCTCAGTACTTTTTTTGTCTTCAATGAAAATGAGGAGAATTGTTATAGATTAGCCCATGCACACTGAATGTCATTTCCTAGGCTGCACTTAATATTCCATCAGAACATACTGCTAACATAGATTAAGCTCCAAGTCTATGGACACTTTTAAAAGGATCTTGAGTTTTGTCTGTGAATTAGTATGAAGCTTATGTGCTTGCTTTGATCTAGAATATGTTGCTGTTGGTTTAACCAGGGAGGGGCCTTCATGGCTCCAGTATGGATTTAACTTTTCAGTTTGCAGATGGGATTTTGAACTGCTTAGTAAGTATGCAGTCCTTAGAAGCTGGTTGCCCCTCAAATCTTTAATGATCTCGGGCTTATCCTACCCATAACCTTCTGTTTTAACACTGACCATCTCATATCTATTGAACACTGGAACTAATATAGAATATAGAATAGCTGACTCTCTTCAAACTTTGCACAATTATTTTTTCTCCACATTATCTCATCAATTGGCTGTCTACCTAAACCTTGCAGTACTGGCGAATCCGCTTTACGTATCATACCAGTTTCACAAAATGCTTCAAACAATGGAAAAGGCATTTCTTGAAGTGGACACACAAATCATTTTTTCAGCTATAACCTGACCTGCCATCGGGGCTCACTTTTACCAGTAAAAATTCACAAAACTTGGCGCAAAAGACGGCAGATATCCATGTTTCCATTACACTGTACTTCAACCTGTTATAGTTGAAACATCCACTGTAACAACGTTGACCAATGAGAGCATGGTTTACTCCTCATGGCTTGATAATCATATCTATAACCAATCTTGCTGACATACGAATCTACAACCCATTGTCAAAACTGAGAGATGGATGCACTGTCTCAACAGTTTGGATGGCACACCCAGTCTTTTCTTCCAGAACTGTTATCTGATCTAAACTTCTCAGAGTACATACCGCCAAATCTTGCAGTTCTTGTTCTTTTTCAGTTAATCTCATGACAAGGAGTTTTTCTTTGCGGGTGGCTTCGTTCTGCTGCTGACGTAACTTCTCTTCATAGTCATCTGCAATTACCGAAAATAAAATTCATAATAATAGCAATGAAGAGCATAGAAATGAATTCACATGGATCATACATCAGAGGTGTGGTGTGTTACTTAAAAGAGATAGAACTTAAAGATCTTAAACCTTATACACGATAAAGAAGCTCCAAAGAGATCAATGAGCAATAACAGTATCTATACAAATTGTACTGTACTCAATGTCTGGTCTACACATGTTGAATTTCACTGACAAGCTGTCATTTTCTTCATCCTAATTCTTTGTCGTACACACTGTTCTAAAAATTGCAATGTATTTTATTCCTCATAATATATTTTGACTTAGTTAGGTAATGGATAAAACTTTACCTTCTCTGTTTTGCTTCAGAAATTTTAGTGTCGTGATCAAAATTGCATGACTAAAATATTATTTTCAAAGTATCACAGCAGGTTATATCCACTTTTCAATATATACATACATATATAAACAGAATTACATCCGAATACTACAAATGATGTGGTGGAGGACTAAATGAAGCCTGGGTTTTTAAAAAGCAGTCCCCCATTTAGTTGGTTTGTAATGTTATCATGGACTAATATATTTTCAATCATACTGCCAGTGATTGTAATATGCAGGTGAGCCCTGTGCAGTAGCTCCTGGATCCAGGAAGAACTTAAAAGACAATTTGTATTTAGATCACCCACCATTATGGCTGGAGTTCCTTCCTCCTTCAAGATAGCTGACGTAATCTTCCTGTAGTTTCCAGCTATATATAAAGTCATCTCTCTTCATGTCATCCAGATCTACGCTGCTGAGACGGATCTGCCGCAAAAAAAAAATAGAAATATAAAATATTTTGTGTATTTTGCCTCTACCTTTTTTATATACAGTAGCACTGATATTATATTGAATTGAACCAATATCTATTCTCATTCTAAAGTTGTGTCAAATGTTGTGATCAAAGTGCACCTATCAATCCAGGTCAGCAAGATTTGCCTGGTAAAATGACTCACTTTTACCCATTTATTACTTGTTTCAGGTAGTTGAATTACAAACCTATAAATCCATCTACTGAAAAATCACTGGTCAATGGGTGAAAACCTACAAAGCAGCTGATTTTCAATGATTATGATTGCAATTGTACTAGACTACAATACTGCTTTTTAAAAGTAAACAGACCTGAAAATGGTTCTGGTTGATGGAAAAATGGGAATTCCCAATTTGCATTTATTGAGTACAGTATATGGTAAATATGTGCTCTAAAAACGGACCCCATGTAAAAGTGTGATAATTAGTACAATCAATTGCGAAAGAGGGAAGCATGTATTTGGTGTATTTACTAAATTAATATTTCACAATTTTTTGCGGGAAATTTTTGGATAATTCTATTTAGAACCGTGGGGAATTGTATAATTAATTCCAACTCTGACCTGATGTTTCAGGTAGTTGAATTGCAAACCCATAAATCCATCTACTCAGGATCAACACCTATTACTGATAAATCACTAGTTAACGGTTGAATAAAAAGCAGCTGTTTAATGATTATAATGAAAATTATAATAAAACCCAAAATTCCTTTTTAAATGTAAGTAATGCCATAGAACAGACATGCATGGTAATGTTATATTACTATAAGAAAATCAACAACCAAAAGAATTGTTTAGTGTTATTGGAAAATTACAATGTTGAAGAGATATATACATGGCACAGCCTGGGATTATGCATTTTAACCCAGGGTTATGCATTTTAAGCCAGGGTTATGCCTTTTAACCCAGGGTTATGCCTTTTAACCCAGGGTTATGCCTTTTAACCCAGGGTTATGCCTTTTAACCCAGGGTTATGCCTTTTAACCCAGGGTTATGCCTTTTAACCCAGGGTTATGCCTTTTAACCCAGGGTTATGCCTTTTAACCCAGGGTTATGCCTTTTAACCCAGGGTTACCAATTTGCAACAATGACACAGCAAATACTATGACAGATACTGTAGCTTTATATTCCATTCAGTAGCAGTTGAAAAGGTCCAAACAACACTAGCTAACTTCAATAAGCCATGGACCACTTATAACATTTACTGAAAGGAAAGAACTTACTCTTTTTGGAGCTGGCTGTTCATCAGACATTCTGCATTAAAAACAAGAATGAAAATACCTAATTAAAGAACATGTGACTGAAAATGGCAAAGTGTATACACTTAATAATCAACATTACTAATATCAACTCGCCTTCAAAATAGAACTGCAACCATTTTCCACGATAATATCAGAGCATTTCTAAATAGCTTTTGTCCAAAGTTTGTGCAACCACAACAGTTTTGTGCACTCTACATGTATTAACATCACTGAATAAAGAACATTAACAAAAAAAGACTATTAACAACATTTCATACATAGGATTTGTGGTGAAATCCTAGTGTAGCAGTAAATATCATGTCAAAATAATTTTCTTCCAATACAACTTAGTTAGTTATTAAAAAAATAGCTGAAAATGTTAAGATTTTTGGATGATTTCATTGATTTTGTTTAAAGAATTATAACTGAAAATATCATTGTTAAACTTAAGTATTAGAAATTAAATTTCAGTCCAAGAATTAAAACAAAATCACCTAAAATTGATAAACTATAGAACCTACATTATATAGTGAAACTTAAATTAAATTTACTGCAGTGTTGTACTAAGATTTTTCTGGAATTCTATTCTTTATTTCATGGTGGAAGTGGGCAGATAAACTAGTAGATTTCAAAAGAATCTCTCTTTTTCAGTTTCATGACCATGGGATGGTCTTCATGAACAAAACAAAAAAAACAAAAAAAATGATTCCCCCCCCCCTTCCCTATGCAACCTATTAAGACTTAATAATAGGCGCTACCCCATTAAACTAATTGATTCCAAGTGAGGACTTTGAAAACCTAAGCTTAGCCAATGAAGAAAATTAAAATTGATTGAAAGCACTAAGTGTGCACCTAGAATCAAAATTGTTTGCCTATGATACAAGTGGAAGGCTAAAGGGTGGTGTTCACTTGTGCACAAATCATTATTTGCATGTTTTCACAGAACTGACAAAATGGCTGGATGAGCGAATACTCAAAATATGTTAAGTTAGCCCTAGATCAAAATTAACCTTAAAGTTACAGTCAAAAATGGCAGTTAATAATGGCCACAAAGATTCACGTTTTGAAATTTTGCCAATCCTAAATAGTCTGGACTGGGCTGAGGCCCTGAGTAACTAGTAGTTATTGTACACATCCCTCAGTACGGGTTGACAATGGGATTGCCATACGAGGGTTGTTATATCAAATAAGGTGCAATTCCCGTTTTGTTTTCATTCACACGTTGTAGAAAATTGATGATTGAAAAATAAGTTACTTTTTGGATATTCCTATATCAATTAGTCTAAATAATACTTTTCCAAAAAAGTTGTCTTTTTGCTAACAACATTTTTTTTGTTTATATAATTTTATTAAAGTTTTGGTTAAAAAAAAACTATGCAAAAACAAATAAATAAAACATCAAGAAATGTTTAGATTATATAATTGTACTTTATAAGTATTATCTTAATTTTTTCTTAAATAATCTCAAACATATCACCCCTGCTAAAATGTTTGATTGCAGTGTTTTGAACTCATCAGATGCTTTTTACGGAAGGAAAAATAGTCCAAAGTACATTGATAAAACTATCTAAAATCACCTTAAAAACAGTTTTTAAAGACATGGATGTGCTTCAAACATCGATTATAATGTTAATAATTGTGGGCGAAAATAAAGGTGAAATGGTTTTGTTTTCATAAAGATCTTAATACTGAGATTTTCCTATACTTTTAACACCTCCCACGCTACCCTCCGACGGCCAGCCATACTAACACGGCTGGCAGTTCGACGGTAGGCACTAGGCTACCGTAATACCGGGTGACTAGGACCAGTATTGAGTAGCATTGTTAACATGTTTAGACTATGCCCTTTTGTTACCGTGTCCATTATTGGAAATCTACATGCAAAACAATCAATGCAAATTCAAGAATTAATCTCTACAAATTTCGATCCTACATGAAAACGACGAAAATATTTACGTCGGTGAGTTAGGTACCCAGCCTACGCAAGGGCAATTATGCTTAGCCTAACATTAATAAGCAGAGTAAATCTTAACACTAGGCCTACAGAGGTAAGAGCCTCTTCGCCATTCTCGTTTATTTCAAAATATTGCCTTCTACTGATCGCAAGTAAGCTAGTACCTTTGTTTTTTGTCCACTGCCAAATATCTATAACAATCATGTCCAGTTCCAGCTAAAATTGCATGCAGAAAATAGCTTTCAGTTAAGTAGCGTTGTCCATCCCTACAGTCTCACGCTTTGCATGCTGAACATGAATCTGTGTAGCTCGCGCAGAATTTATGCGTAACGCATATATGCATCGTACGAATTGTTTCGTTTGTGAATGATGTCGCTCTTAAACTATATCTTTAAATAGTATTTAAGAATTCGCAACGAGAGTTACCTGTATTACTTGAATCATTGTATTCATATACTGGGGATCAAATATACAATACAATATGACATAGAAAAGATGGATGAATCAAAAC
The DNA here is from genome assembly GCA_020152595.1 of Chiridota heheva. Taxonomy (NCBI): domain Eukaryota; kingdom Metazoa; phylum Echinodermata; class Holothuroidea; order Apodida; family Chiridotidae; genus Chiridota; species Chiridota heheva. Next base: position 472,551 of record JAIGNY010004290.1, read on the forward strand.
TGGATGGCAATCCACGGATTTGCTGATCTCATTACCAGTTGACTTAATCATGGAGTTGAAATAAGGCTCCCTGACTATATATTTACACTGGTTCATGAAACAGAAATGAAACCATATTTTTTACCTTTAATTAAGTGATATGTAAGGGACACGGACCTCACATCACTCTCCGCAAATCCTCAATCCCAGCCAGCATGTAAAGTTGGGTCCCATGCGGGTTTTACTTGGTTTAAAGCGAGCTGAACTGGGCAGAGGCTTGCCCATTCAGGCCCATGTGGGCGTGAGCAAGCAGGGCTGATTAGGATAAGGTTTACATACGGGCTACCCGCTTCGGGCCCATATGGGTACACAAGGGCAACCACAAATTTACTGGGCTGAGCACGGGTTAGTATTGCATGGGTCACATTCGGACTACCCACTTGGCATTTAAGACGTATTTGGGGTACACAAAGGAGACCAAGAGTTGTACTGTACGGGTTATATAGGGCTGGCCACATGGGGTCCACACGGGTTACATGCGGGTCATATTAATTTACATATGTAAATTAATATAAATAATATAAAAAAACTAATTTCAAGAATCACAAGCGCATTACATTTGATATAAAATGCAGTTCAGCATGCAGATATGAAGGCTCAGTATACTTTTGTGTAGCTCTGTATTGACTTGGAGAACTGAAATTGGAGAACTGAATTTGAGGGTAATAAAAACCCTTAGGCAACTTTTCAGCGAATTTTTTTTTCTTCATGGCAGGCCCTCTTTAAGCGTCTACCAAAATGTTCATCATGCGATGGGCGGGGCAACAATAATTTACATTAATAAATAAATGTTCATGTAGAACTAGAGGTAAATAACTGCATTTATGATTATATTCTACAAAATAACATTATCAGTCTGATGTGTATTTACTTAATCATTACTTAAATATTTTGTTTCAAACATTTATGTTGAATTTGGGGGAAATGTTGTACTTCTAATGAAACTAAAAACGTATAAGTAAATCAATCTTATACATATAGTTTAATCATTTAGTAAAGTCACAGTCGAGTCAACTATGTTTAGGCAAGAGCCGCTTTGGGACAAAATGAGTCCTTCATATAATTCAAAGTTGGTTCATTAATGTCACATACTGATGGATATTGTTTTTTATAAGAACTTTTGATGAAATGAAAGCCATTGAAAGAGAGCCCATTTGGATCACAGTTATCCTACTTTTGCCTTATATTCTTCCCACAAGGGCCCATATCGGTTAGCCCACCTGGTACCCAGTTGGGCAACCTGACCAAAACTGAATGGGCCTCACGTGGTCAGCCCATGATGGCCCCAAACAGCAGCCCACTTGGAGCCCATGTTGGGCTGGCTGTGAATGCTGGCTGGGATAGCATTTGCGATACACACTTTTTTTTTTTTCTTTTTTTTTTCGAAATCAATTATTTGACATCTGATTATGGATCTTCAGATGACCTGACCCATCACATGATTCTGGGGACACAAATTTACATCACCCCGTACTATCCAACTTACGAGTACGAGTTCCAATCCCAAAGCCATGAGTACGAGTACGAGTACTTCACATTTTCATTTCCTCAGTACGAGTACGAGTAAAGTACACTAGAACTTGTGTACGAGTACGAGTCTGAGTATCGAAAAAAAAAAAGAAGATAAATGAAAGGAACTCTTCTTTGTATAATTATGGGCAGATGGGTGTGTAGCTACTTTGCTTAAAAGAGGAAAAATAATGTATAGAACAGTTTCTAAATGTTAAAGGCAACATCTAAATGTTAAAGGTAACATCTCTAGCTTCCGAGTTATACCTGATTAAAGTTTGACACTTTTCAATAATATGGACAAACTGTTATGTAAGAAAATGGCTAGCGCAAAATATCTACATAATTCATGGAAGTTAGTTCCTTCAAGCTAGATATATTCAAAGAATCGTTATAGGTTTATTTTAATCAAAAGTTTTTCAAAAGAAAATACCATAAAATACCATAAAATTTGCATAAGATATGCAAATTGTTGCCTGAGATTTAAAAATGCTTAATGGTCAATTTTGACAAAATTCTTTGCTATTTCCATGCATGTTTTTAAATAAATCTTTTAAAAGAAATTATATAACATTGCAACTACATATTCAAATTTTAACGTCAAAATCAATACGTTATAACCTTCATTATTTGGGGACCAAAATATTACTTGCCCCCTTCCCCCCTACAGTAAAATGTATGCGAGTCTTGGCCCCCGGTTCCTATGCCCCTGCTTGGAAGTTTGGGTCCAAGGGCGAAGCCTTGGAAGCTCTGAAGATTTCTTGTTTATGATGCCCAACAATGGTTTAAAATCAACACAAATTTTTAAAATGTAAGTGATGAAAAGAATACAATTTCAGAATATATTTTTAACAGGTACCATTTCGAAACAGGCAAAGAGAAATTTTCCCTGAAAATAGAGAAAATTCGGTCAAAATTGTGGGCTCATGATTTTTGATGCTAGAAAATGATTTTAAATCAACACAAAGTAAAGAGAATAATTTCAAATTCAAAGGTTAAATGATAAAATCTACTCAGAGAACTAGATAAGCATTTGGGTTACCATTCCTAATCAGGCATAGGACAGTAGGAGAAATTTCCCCTGAAAATAAGAAAACTTAGGCAAAGTTCATGGACGAAGCCCTGGCCTGAAGATTTCTTGTTTTGATGCCCCAAAGGCTGAAAATCAACGAAAAGTTCCCAAATGTAAATTGTGGGGTTCGGGACGAAGCAAGAGAAGGAATCCAGAAGAAGTCCCGCTTAAGCGTCCCTTGGAAGGGGTCCAGGAGCGAACCCCCCGTATCAACACAAACTGATAAATTTCGAAAAATCAACACAAACTGATTAATGTCGAAATTTACCCTAAAAATTGAGAAAATTTGATTGTGGAGATAAAGGGTCACGTCTTGTTCTAAAGTTTTTTTTGCCCCAAAAGGGCTAAAAATAAACACAAAAACGGAAATATAATTTATGAAAAGAAGAAAAAATAAATTATAATGTTAAAATATACTCAGATAAGCATTTGGGTTACACTGAACACTGTCAGGTAGAAGATAAATTTTCCCTTAAAATAATTTCCCCTCAAAATTCGTCCACAATATTGGTTCATGGTGCATCCCTGATAGGTTTGAAGTGGCGAATTTCATGGAAGATTTATAATTTTTGATGCCCAGAAACCACAAAATTGCTCTTGGTTTTAGACGTGTATGGGTGGGCATCTTTCCTATATACGTCTCCTGCAGTTGCCCAACCCGAGCCAAATCAGTATCGTGCCAAGTCGGGTGGACTGGTGGAGATGATTCTGATATCTAGACGATTAAGGTATGGCTAAGATTTATCTCTAATTTAAACAGAACATACGGACATCAAACATTTTAAATCTCTGCCAGACTAAGTACCCAAGTATGATGTTGTCAGCATGATGCCGAGTCACGCGGACATGATATGAAATAATCAGATAACGATTCGGGCATAATTGAGATGTATCTCCGATTTAAACAGTACATCAGACATTTTACATCTCTGCCCGACTTAGTGCCCAAGTATGATATTGTCAGCGTCATGTGCCAAGTCGACGGTCGAAATTGAGCTAAGTTGGGCGATGACTGAGATATTCTCTGATATCAGGACACAAGTGCACCCATCATTCTACATTTTTGCCTGATTAAGATCGGAGGGAGCAAAAATCTATGATTTTATCCAAAACATATTTAAAAGTATTCTGTATTTTGCGGAACGAAAATAAAACCCATAAAGGTATAGCCTTAACCATATTGATTTTCCTTCAATTTTATTAAACAATTGCCCGACGAAAAAAATATAGGGGGTTGTTAGGGGTGACCCCCTCTTCCCCCTCTTCCCCTCTTCCCCTCCCCTCCCCTCCCCCTAAGTAACGCTCCTGATAGTCTCCCCTCCCAACTTCATCGGAAAACGTTTACCGATTAGAAAATTACCGGTGAATGCATTCCCTTTCTCTTTAATTTACAGCCATAAAAATGAATGAATTGTATAGATCAAGATGTTTAGGACCAAAATTCGGGAAAATAGGAACATTTCTAAAACCTAAAAGAATTGGAAAAGTTGTCAAAATTGGAAATATATGCATCACGATGATTCAGTTGCCGTTGATCATGATCTGGAATATTGAATATCCCAAACAATGTGAAAAACAAGCAAGGTATTTGGTTTAGGAGGGTTTCCATCGTTTTCTCAGTTGCATAAAACCAATATTGAACCTGCGGTGCACAGGTGTATCATTAAGTAATATACAATTCCGTCAGTTTTTCCTGAACAAATTAAATGTGCCTCATTGTCAGACTGTTGAAATTTGGGTAGAAGCTTGAATGCACATAATACCAGTAAGGGGACTTGTCTTAAATATCTAAAAGAACACTATGTTTTAAATCTTTCTCACTTTGCAAAGACAGTGGAGGAGGATACGTCATGACAAGGGGCTGGGTATACAATGCAAATTTGCAGTGGGTACTATTTCAAAGATGCTCCACTAATTAAATTTGTAGTAGCTCGTACACCATAACAAGGACCTATTTAAAAAGTTTTTACAAAATTGTAATATAATTATATAGAATTCCAATGTAGTGTCGTTTGGCTCCAACGTAACTTTTGAGAAAAGTGGCCACGTACCCACATTCCCTTTCCCAATTTCCACCACATAAAGTGTTAAATGCCTGCAATGGTATAGTTCTAAACTATGAAAAATGTGTCTTATAGTAATGATGTTTCTTATAGCAGTTTAAAAGGGTATTTCCTGCTCGTCCGCCCTCTTACTTAAGGCTAGGAGGCAGTGATCCCTCTGTCCCGGGATTCCGACATGCCTGATCATTACCAAAAATAATCTCAGGTTGGCTTGCCCCAGGAGCGGCGGACACGAGGGACACAGAGACACGGTTTCCTCCTCCACGTTTTTGCAAAGTTTAAGAAGCGCTCGCTTCATAAATGAAATGTGGCCTTTCAAGCATACATAGGCCTACATTTTAATTTGCCATGCATTTGAGCAATTTGTGAATTTATTTTTATCTGAAGAAAGTAACACAGCGTCAAAAAGAGAAGAAATAATTCGCGCGCACACTGGTTTATAATTTGTAAGTTAATTTGCCGAGAAGTAGCCTACGAACGATACCAAATTTGAATAGTGAGGCACCTTTGACGTGGGGACTGCAAGCACGTATAGCCAGACCTGACGATTTGGGAACACAATTGGACGACAGCTCTGATAAAAATTAGACTCGTTTTGGACATGATTTTTGAATGTAACTAAAGGCGGAAAAGCAGTGCGAGGGAGGACAGGAGGAAGAGAGATTCCCAAGAATATTTCATTTTTCTGGTTGAATGCTTTCTTCTCGATTGGGAGGCAAAATTTTCCGAAAATGAAGGAGATTTCCTAAAAATTGTCCGACAATGAAGAAACTTTCCCGAAAATTGACGGAAATTTCCCGAAAATTAACGGAACATTTGTCGAAAATAAAAACAAATTTTCTGAATGTAAAGGAAATGTCCCGAAAAGGATGCAAGCCTCCCAAAAATTAAAGCTTATTTTCCTATCAGAAGCAACGTTTAATGGAAACGTAACTTTCCAGTGCAATTTTCCAGCTTGTATAAATGGGGCATTTGGGGGGTTCTTGTCCCCCTACAACTCCTGGATCTTAGCGAATTAATCATTTGATATCTGCACCTGCATGAAATGTATCACTTAATACCTTAAATACACCTTGATGGCTTTTTTAACAACAATCTGCCCCCCCCCCCTTCCTACACACACACACACCAACGCACGTCACCCCCTTGGGTACTTGCGTGGGGAGTTGGAGTAAATTTGGATGTTTCTGTTCATTGCTTAATGCATCTGTTGATTTTACACTGTTGAGTGTATCATCTAAGAATATGATGACAATTTCCAATGAAATTATTGGGGTTCCTACGCCATTGCAAGGTGAGGCCTTAATAGCGATTTGGAGCCCTTATCCGCTCCGGCATGTTCTAGCACCGTAAATCATCTGATCGGTCAGTCAGTGGTGTAAAATAGACTTCTTCCAACGAAAAAAGTCATTGATTATATCAAATTGTTTTTTTACGATATTGAACACTTATTGGTATTCACATTTTCTAAACATTCGCCACAGGAAACCAGAGGATGGAATTGGCCACTTCTCTTTGGCTCTGCTTTCAACTTCAACTGATCATAGTGTCCCCTTAAATTCCGTGCCCCACAAATTCAAAAGTCTTCCGCCGCCCTTGCCTCTGACAGATATAGAACGAAATACCTGTATTTTTCGTTCAATGGCACAATATATACGAGTCGTTCAGAACTAGAAATAATGATAGGATGATTACCCCTATTGCACGAGGCGCACAATCGTAGCTACTAACAACCTGTGACCATCAGCGCGTGTGTGTACTATCACGAAATAAAAAGCGCGCGAATATGCGCACTTCATTTCTTAATGCGCAGATTATGCGCGTTAATCTGGTAAACAAGTAATTTTTAAATCGTTTCTGTTTCGAACTTAGGCAGAAAAGGGATGTACTAAATTTTGAAAACAGTTCTAGAAAAGTGAAGCCTAGGCCTTGGGGGCCTATATGCTGAATTTTGCTTTTAAAAGTACACAGTGCTATACAACGCGAATAAGGATCCACAATGCCCCTTTCGTTACCGTTTTCTCCATCTCGCCTAAGGCGTCGTCACTCCCATGGATCGTCCAAACCCGGAGAAACAGACCGAAAGAGATCGAGTTCAGGACTCGATAGCCGAGTATTTCGGAAAATTTTTGAAGGTATGAAACAAGGTAATGATTTCAACGACCACATTCTTATCATATAATATGCAAACTTATGCAAACTTATTCTTAGCTCATGCAAACTGCTGAACTGACGCAAATGGGATCACAGCTATTGATCAGCCAAACCTTGAACAATCAGACAGAACAAGAACTTTCAAATTCCCACTTTTTAAAATTGATATAACTTAAGTGAGGCCTATAGGCCTAAGCTAGGCCTACTAACGTTAATCATTGATAATGTTGAAGGACGGTTATACGACAAGGCTAACAATAACAGAGGCATAGGCCTAACCGTAATTCCTGGGAGGGAGAAGGGGGACTTTCATGCAGATTTTTTTTAAATACACGTTTTCTAAAGTTATTATTGTCTCCTACTTTGGGGAGAAAAAGAACTGCTCCATGTCCTCCAAAAAGTCACGCAATTTTATATTCTGCGCAGCGCAAACCATCCAAATCTCTCTGTTTAGATTTTAAGAATGCTGACTTTGCCGCACTTCAGGATAATTTGTCATTCGATTGGGCTTCTTTGCTCTGTGACTTACTTCCTTCTAATCATGGGATGTTTTTCAACCCAAAATTTTGGAGGTGTGAATATCTTTGTCCCATTAAAGATAGTATGTAGGCGTAATTAGCCAGTATGACTGTTCGAAAAAGTGGTGGCGTTGTTATCAAAACAGTGGGTGCCTGCGGAGCTTGCTAGGTATAAGGATCATAAAAAGTTCACACAAGGGTTTAACATAACATAACAAGATTACGGGCTAAGAAGGGTTAGTCACCCCATAAAAAGCCCAAATTTACACCACCACACAAAAAAAATCAAAGACGCCCAGAATTAGTAAAAAAAAACTTATCAATGTTGACCTTGAAATTGTGAACAGATTTGGAGCTAACTACTCACTCAGGCAAACCATTCCACTCATTAACAACTCTTTCCGAAAAGCTAAAACGCCGAATATCTATCCGTGAGATCTCTCATTGGTCAACTTCAAATTGTTACCACGCGTCACATGAGGATTAGCTGAAACATGCAAGAGATAACAGGAAGTCAAAGCGTCACTTATAGGAACTTAAACACCTGAATCATATCACCACGTACTCTTCTCAACTCAAGCGTGGTCAAACCAAGAATTCGCAACCTAGATTCATAAGAGAGATTCCTTACTTTGGGAATAAGTCTAGTGGCTCTTTGCTGAACCTGCTCCAAAATGAACTTATCCTTCTCATAAAAGGGACTCCAAGCCTGAATAGCATACTCAAGGTGAGGCCTGACTAACTGCTTATACAAATTAAGAACAACCTCTCTACCAAGAAAACAAAAATGTCTTCTAATCAAGCCATGCACCCTATTTGCCCATGCAGCTGCTAAAGCAAACGTAAAATTTGCTGCTAATCTGGAAATCTGAATTTCCAAGAAATTACCTTAATTTTCGATTGAGAAATTCCCTTCATTTTCAGAAGATTAAGAAATTTTCTTCAATTTCGGGGAAATTTCTTTTTCGAGTAGACAGGTAAAGCTTACAAGAACAGACTTTCCGATTACAAGCGGAAAATTGCACTGGTGAACATAGATATACAATACCCTCCCGTAATTTTCTGATTGGACGAAATATTTACGTAATTCCCGACAAGACAATCAATTACCTCCGCGGAAGTGACGTCACTAGTATGTATCGGGTATATTTGTAACGGGTTAAGCACTCTTCATGAGACGAGATTATGTCTTTGTTTTAAAACGTTGCTACTGATAGAGGATTTTTCAATTTTTGGAAAATGCTTACAAGGTGTACCAAATCTTTCAATTTTATTATTTCAAACATTAGGTTGCATGATTTCCGCGAAGAAAGCATGCAACCGGCGAGGAAAAATTATCTCGGGGAAGGGATTGGGGGCAGCTTACCACACCTCTGTTGTCTGTGGCGCAAAGTTTCTTAGTCCGCCCCTGTGGTAGACAGATTTTATTTTCTTAAAACAAATTTGTAAATGTATATTAGTTTGTATACTTCATTGGGCAAAAACGGCTTCTACGGCATCCAGTCGCCGCATCAAACATCAACTTTAGTTCGTCAAGTCCCCCCCCCCCTCCCCCCTCCTCTTTCTCTGTCCTCTCCCCTTCAGTTTCTGATTATAACCCTGACATAGGATGACTACACATTCGGGCGGAGAAACAAATATTGACATATTTCTCAACTTTTAACACCCCTTTAGGCCTCTCCTGTCGGATCCCGGTCGATCCTGGCGCCACGCAGGTTCTGATGATTGCATTATCTTATTAGTACCATTTGCATGGCTGACTGTTATATGTTTGCATGTCTTCTATTTATACAGCTGACGTTGAAGACACCAATAACAACAAGCCGACACCCTCTTTACCATTCAGCCGGGATTTTGGAACGTTCGATCTCACCCTTTGTTTGGCTCACGATGGTCGTTGCGTTGTGCTGGTTGAATATGATCAGCGTGTTTTTCTCAATGGTCGCCAGGTAAACATATATCATTGCACATTGGTCATTGGTCGGACCCACGGGGGCTGAAAGGATTAAGGGCAGGTGCTGGAATGGAACAGTAGAGACCGAAAAGGAAAATAGGTCATAAGAATTGCATACCTGATTGTCCTATTTGCTGCAATATCCACCATCTCGCATAAAATGTTGTGATTCCATGAGCATTACACTGTTATAACGATGCTGTATCTTTTGTTTGGTAATTTTTGTATTCTAGTGTGAATTTGTGATTTTTCGTTCACTTTTGGTACCGGTGGGTAAATTTTGTTTTGTGAATCCCCCTTCCCCCTTTTCCTTCCCTCCCCTTCTTCCTATACACACATCTGCGCAACGCAAAACCCCGTCCGTCTCCGAGGATTGTCCAGATCCAGGAAGTGACGACGCTTATCTTTGCATATATTTCATTACATTGTTATAGGTTTATCCGATGCCAAATGGTGACGTAGTCGATTTACGTGGAGTACCAGACCTGATGATGAAGAGATACTATGAATGTACCCTAGAGGCCAAGCAATCTCTACGACCATCCCCAGTCCAAAGTCAGGACATCATGAGACCAAGTCGTTCACTTTTGAAGAGACACACCTTTGACGATTCTCGAGACTTTGGCAATGCAGATTATTCAGACAAATTGAACCCAAGGGCGAGCGTGCGCTTTATGAGTGATGAAAACGTAGCGGAGAATTACACAGGGAAGGCAGAAATGTCCGCCAGGAAGCGGTACGTAAACTGTATTTCCAGCATATACTGGCATGGGTGAAGCCATGGGATCTTAAAATAAGGTAAAAGTTACAAAAATGCCAAAGGACTAGACGTTGACGCTATGACTCTTTTTTGGTTCTCAGTTAAATCAAACCTCTGAGTTTCCGAGTATTGCAACAAATTACTATTTTAACAAGAGTTGCTGCCATCAGCATCAATATATCCATCGATGCCCCCTCCCATCCCCTAAAAACATCTTACATCAGAAAGGACCAAAATGTATCCTCGCACACCTTCTTAAAAGGTTGACTCTCTAAAAAAGTTTACATTGGAGCTTATTGATCTCGGTGGGTAGAGACTGGAAATACTGAAAGTAGTGACTTACGGTCACTTGGATCTTGCTACGACTGAGTAGCCAGAGGAACAAGCTTGTGTGACGTGGTCAAGTGTTCATGCAAAAAATTGGCAAACGTATAGGGTATGTGGGTGTGACCCTTCTCCCTGCTGGGTCCGCATATTCCCCAAAACTAAAGTCACAGCGAGGTCCATAAAGTCGATCCCAGTCGCTGAATAGTCGTTTTGAATTAGGATAAAAAGCATGATCAAGAAAGAAATGTGTTGTTCCTACCCTCAATATATCACTGAACAAGGCATGGGTGACATAAAGTAACATATTTTTCGTTCTCTCATAGATCACCAAACTTCATTGCAGAAATAAACCAGATAGAATCATCATTTACCGATACTCTTGCTCGACTTTGTAAGATGATTGTAGAGATGAACGGTTGCGAGGAGACTGACACTGAAAGTGCGCGTTCAGAAGACTTCATCAGTGACCAATGCGCCGAAAAACTGCAGACGACGTTGACTAATTTGTTGGATCAGTTCAAATCGATGGTAGAGTTGAATTCGGCATTATGTAATAACACTGACGATGCAAAGTCTAACAATGGGGAGGAGGTCGAATGCAAGGTCCAAGACAATTTGCTTGACTCATCCAGTGAAGAAGACAAGGAAGAGGTGATACACGTCTGGTCAGCTGAAAAAGACCCGGGTGGTTGTCACCCTGCGACTACATTCAAACAATCCAACAAGAGAAAAACGGAAACAATTCACCAACTGAAAATTGAAAATAAACATCTTCGAGAGGAAGTTGAGGCCCTCGATTCACAAATGGCTCGTGCACATGCCTTGTTGGAAGACATGGAGAGTAAAGTGGTCGAAACTGAAGCGGGAAAAGTAAATGCAGAAAAGAAAGTTTTGGATCTTATGACACATGCGGAAAGATACCTACAGGAACAAACAACCAAGGAGCCAGAGCCCCGCCCAGTTTTCAATTACGAAGACAGTTCCCACGACATGGCCTTTTATCTCTCTGATGATTCCGACTTGGACGAAAAGGAAAAGGAGATCCACCAATGTGCGCCAGTCATTAAAGGAAGCTTTCTGCCGCAGCTTGACTCCAAATCAAGAAATCTTAGATCAGAAATCCGACGTATCCGCGATATTTACGATGACGTCGGCGATTCTTTGGAAAAACTTAACAAAGAAAATATTGGGATAAAAGTGAAAGTCTCTAAGCTTGAGAGAAACAACACAACTCTTTTAAGCAAACTGGAACAAGAAGAAGAAATAAACGGACGTTTAAAGGAGGATGTGGAAAGGCTGGATGGTCTGAACGCTGCGCTGGAAGAGCAAATTACTACTCTGACCAAAGACAAAATTAATCTGGAAATTCAACTTGAATCTGTTGGTTCTGCAAGGTCTGAGCACGTCGTACACCAGCGAGTGCTGGAGAGGAAGCTTACTGCAAGTGTAACAACTTGCAACAGTCTTGAAACAGAGAAATCAGAACAACAACACGAGCTTGAGAGAATAGAAAAATTACTACTCGAAGAGAGTGGAAGATCGGCGCAGATAGCAAACGATAACGCAAAAATGGAGGTTGAACTATCGGAAATACGCGCAGATGTCGAGGAGCTCCGGCTGGAGAACCATCAGCTACAAGCGCAGGAGGAGGCGAATAGAGCGTCGCGCCACAGACTGGAGGCAACGGCACGACGGAACGAGTCAGAACTCAAAGCTCTTCGAATTGAAAATGACGCTGCTGACCAGGAAATAAGATCAGTCAGAAGTAAACTTGGCGCTGCAAAGGAAACCATGCTGGAACTTGAAAAATCCAATGATAAACTAGAACATAATCTGATCAAAACTGAAGCACACAGATCGGCTCTCGACAAACAAAGAATCGAACTTAAAAATGAAATCAACCAAATCAAAGATAGAAATAAAACATTGGAGAGTATGAGCCAAAAACTTCAGCGGGAAAACGACAATATGAGAGATACAATGGGAGAACTGATGGCTACCAATGCGGACATTCGGGGTAGGTTGGAGCGATGGGATCGAGAGAACTCTGAGATGAGCACTAAGATGCGGAGATTAGTTGATGCGAAATCTGAGCTACAGGGAGTACTCAAGCAGCTGAATGGGCTCAATTTGGATATTGAAACAAGATTTGAAAGATTGGACTCGGAATATGCGGGTCTGGAAGAGAAATTTAAAGGCTCCAGAGAAAATAGTCCCATGGTGTCTCCGCGGGGTGAAAACGCTATGCAAGCAATGGATGATGGAAAGGATGAAAGTTAAATCATACAAGGAAATTATAATGTATTATGGAACACGAACGGTGGACATTTTATCTTTATTTAGGCTATGATTGTTTAGTAATTATCATGAGCAGTTTTAATATAGGGAAAGGTAGACAAAATGAAATCAGCTTGCGATACTATATTTGCATGACAATAGTTAGGTTTGGTTGATCGGAGGAATAGTGTTAGTGACACATTATGTCTATGTCTTGTACTAACACACTTTATTGCAGGGAAATATTCAGAGGGGGCCGTTGGAGCATCCCCTCTCCTTTCGTATATATATTTTTTCTTTTCATTTTCGCTTTCTTGCGATTAAATTATAACGGTTTCTACAAAAGCCTTCTATCCATGAGTGGAAAGTTGTCCTATAGACAAAATGTTCTGGCCACTTCCCTGCTTCAGTGTATTTGTAGAAACTAATGACAGACTAGAAAGACCAGTGTTCTGTCCAAATACACAGTCTGGCAATGGTATATACAGGGCCGGATTTAGACATGTGGAGGCCCCTGGGCAACCTTTAGTAGTGGAGGACCACCTTCTGACCTTAAAATACTAAAAAGGTGACAATACATATAGCTACAGTCTTAAATTGTGACAGAATGGAAGGAGGAAACTTCCGCAAACTGAAGCCAGGTTGGAAAACTATGACGTACAAATGTAGTGATGCATTGGACAGCCGAAATATTTAGGAACGTTTTGAAAAAAGCACTTCAAAATCTTACGAATTGAACATGAATAAGAGATTATTGCTTGCATGTTAGAAATGTGTATCACGGAAGAAAAATATGCTTTGGAACTTTGAATGATTTTAAGCTATAGTATATAATCACGCGGATATATCATACATTATCTGACTATATTGTTTACATTGTTTTTAATGGAAAAGAAAATTCACATTTTCTTGCAGGAGTGGTACCTTTCTTTGTTCTTAAATTCTTATGTCTGTAGCAGAAGGACAGCTGAGAGGGAGAGGGCTGTGGGCTGGTCGCTTGGAATTTCAGGCCCATAGCATCATAAATCCTGGGATGCAAATGAGTTTTATGTGGATGTAGTTTGATCTGGCGATGCCACTGCTTTTAAGTGTGAGATGTTATGGCTGATTAGAGGTACGAAAGTAATTGATATTGGAGACATATTTTATCATTTCCTCAACAAACCTCATAGTACCATGAGTATCTTATCACGGCCCAAAAACTATTTAAAAAAAGAAGTAAATTGCACCGTAATGTAAGCAAATTTAAAAAAAAGTAAACACAACTTCTCCAAAATTAAAGATATTTTTCCGAAAATTAAGGAAATTGCACAAAAAAAACAAAATCACAAAAAGTGAGAGAAAATTGATAGAAACTTCTCGAAAATTAAAGAAAATTTCCAAAAAATGAAGGAAATCGTACGAAAATTGAAGCAAATTTCCCAAAAATTATGCCATGGAATATGATTGGACTCGTCAAAATCAATTCGTTTTAATCTTCAATAATGGGGGAACATAAATGGTACTTACCCCTCAGTAAAATATTTTTTACCTAATTGGAATCATGGGTCCAGATGCGAAGCCCGGAAGCTCTGTTGTGGGGCTCATGGGTGAGGTCTTGGTCGAATTTTTTTTTTTTTCTTTCCCAAAGTGGCTTAAAATTAACCAAAACTTGAAATGTAATTGATGAAAAGAACAAAAAATCAAATTCTAATATTAAAATTTACTCAGATAAGCATTTCGCTTACCATTAACAATGTCAGGCAGAAGATAAATTTCCCCTAAAACTTCGACGGTCCACTTTTGTTGGGTTCATGGATGCAGCTCTTATAGGCTTAAAGTGACGAATTCCCTGCAAAATTGATAGTTTTTGATGCTCAAAAACTGAAAAATGGTTTTTGACTTTAGACGTGTGTGGGCGGGCATCTTTCCTATATACGCTTCCTGCAGTTGCCCAGCCCGAGCCAAATCAGCATCACGCCAAGTCGGGTGGACTGATGGAGATTATTGTGATATCTAGACGATTCAGGCATGATAGAGATGTATCTCTAACTTAGAACAGAACATACAGACATCAAACGTTTTAAATCTCTGCCCGACTAAGTACCCAAGTATGATGTTGTCAGCATGATGCCGAGTCACGCGGACATGATTCTGATATAACCAGATAACGAGTCGGGCATGATTGAGATGTATCTCCGATTTAAACAGCACATCTGACATGTTACATCTCTGCCCGACTTAGTGCCCAATTGTCAGCATCATGGGCCGAGTCAGTGGTCGAGAGGATATGATTCGCATATCTAGTTTAGTCGCGCATGTATAAGATATACTCTGATACCAGGATACAAGTGCATCCGCTATATTTCTGCCCGACTAAGATATGTATCCGGCATACATAGGAGAGGGGGGTAAGGGGACAAAAAAGTATGATTTTATCCAAATATTTTCAAAAGTATTTTGTATTTTGCGAAGAAACAAAAACATAAAGATATCACGATAATTGTTTTCCTAAAATTTTGTTTTAATACTACTAGGCCACTTTTTTGCTCGACAAAAATTGGAATTTCATGACAAAACATTTTTTCTACGGGGGTGTCACACCGTCTACAGCCCCTTAAGTTACGCCCCACTTTTCTTAAAAGTTTAAAAAATGTCCTTTCTCAGAGAGAAAAAGTGCCGTTTTTTTTAGAAAAAAGTGCGCTTTTTCAGAAGGAAAAACGCCTTTTCAAGGAGAACAAATGCCTTTCTTAAAGAAATAACATGCCTTTTTAAACATTATAAAACGTTTTCTTTAAAGATATATCTGATCATTTCAAAGTAACACAAAAGTCGCCCTAAAAAGACTGTGAATTTGAAATTTCACGCGCTTGCATACACTATTCTGAATTTTTTCTAAGGACAAAGTAGGCCCCAAGTTTTATGATCAAAAAGCTTTTGCCTCTGCCTACCTTTGTTTCGAATCCCAGCTTATAATTTGTAAACACTATCAAATAGGGCCTTTTTAGAGCCACCACAAATGTCATTAATGGAGCATCTTTGAAATGGGTCATGAAGGGCAAAACTTACTTAAACTCGAGAAATTGTTATGACATAAAACAGTAAAAGTATGTCCCCTTACTCTAACTGATCTTTTTATCAGTTTATAAACAGATTCAACTGTTTAAGAAAGTAACACAAACAAAGCAAAATACCCTCAATTTCACTCGTGGATCGCCTTTCATTTTGGTCTGGAAAAGAACAAACATACAATGGGGACCCTTGCCACTGACTTGCTGAAGACAGGGTGTAGTGGGCCATGGGTCTAATTTTAGAATAAATACTGATATACCGACTCAGAGTTACATTTATTCTCAGCAAGAAAATGATGGCCCCTGAATAATTCTAACAGCCTAAGGACCCCTAATTTGCTCTTCACATTATTTTAGACATTAAATATATTTTGATTCATGACCAATACAATTGGCTATTCATGATCTATAAGTCTAAATCCTTCCGATTTCAACAGTTTTCCCTCCCTATCCACCCACCACCACCACCACAAGAAAATATGAAAAATGGCTCAAATTTGATTTTACACATCTAAATTTAAGTTTGTTCCTGGCTGTACGTGCCTGAACATCATATATATATTGACCATTGAGATAGGGGCCTATACATCCGTGCACAACATAAAGTTTTTATTTTTTTATTCCTGCTTTGGTATATAATAAAAGCAGTAATCATAAGCCATTTGCCATAATTGTATATCTCCCAAAGCAATTTAGCACATATTTTCCAATTAATCAAAATATTGATTCTGTCCAAAATAACTTACAGGGTAGCAGCCATTTTGTTCATACCGCCCTCTAAAAATCATCAAGAACACAGTTCGTGATAAAAATGTCAGAAATTCTTTTATGATTTATTTCAAAATTTCTACAGCTCCTGTTATTTTGCATTATTTTCAAAAATGTGTTAGGCACCGGCAATTATCTCTTTTTGATGTACAGGGTATATAGACGGATAGAGCCTATGTGCAAAATGTTCAAGTGGGTGTATGAACAGGGTAACACTTGAAGGAGACATACAGTCTGATACAATCATTACTTCATATGATAGAGGATACACATTTTAACCAACTCCCAGAAACAGCAAGTCAAAATGATATTCCTATCTTAAGTTATTCATGTTTGAAGTTGACACATGGAGGCTGCCATTTTGTTCAATTCTGTATTAAAATATTGTGCATCATGACATATTTTCCCCGACATGGACATTAAGAATATAATAACTATTTCTATATAAATGTGATTAAAGTTTTTAAATGCAAAATGATGTGACACAAAGTTTTAACAGCATGTTTTGATAGTTTTAAGGAACAAAAAACTTTCCTTGACACTTACAAAAGAAAACACAATTTTTCATCAGCTAGAAAACTTCAGGTAGATTATAAGGAAATACAAAGCATTCCAACATCTTGCTGGGCTGATGACATCATAATCTGCATGTTTTGAAATCAAAATGGCGGCTCCCATGGTACTATTTAATATTAGCATTAAAGTTTGTAATAATTACAATAAATGTGTTAGATTGTTTCGGGGGGTATAAAACTTGGTCAGAAGATTTGTT
This sequence comes from Chiridota heheva, assembly GCA_020152595.1. Classification (NCBI taxonomy): domain Eukaryota; kingdom Metazoa; phylum Echinodermata; class Holothuroidea; order Apodida; family Chiridotidae; genus Chiridota; species Chiridota heheva. The sequence continues at coordinate 489,814 of JAIGNY010004290.1, forward strand.
ATTTCTAATTTTATCATATGAAATAAAGATTATGTCAGACTTTATGTCTCCTTTAAAGGTCTATGGACGTGGAGAGGCAGCATTAGCTAAATTAACAGTTTGAAATCTATTAAAAACAAACGACCGCACTTTCACGATTTTTTGATATTTCATGTTGGGTAGCATTTTACCCATGATTTTAAAGGCCAGTTGTCGTCTCTAAAGTACGAGATAAATGAAATTCAAATCCTGTGTTTTGATTGGTTGAAATACAATGGCATAGTGTGCACTTATATTGATAGGCCAATCAGTATCGCTTTGGAATAAATTGTACGCCGCCACATTTTAATCACGATAGATGGCCTTTACCTGAGGTGTCCCGAATATTTTTAAATCTACATATCTCATATACCAATTTCCACATTTTACCCCTCATCCGGTTGTAAAACTGGATACCCATACTGTAAACCATTCGCCATCTGTGAACAAGTCAATAAAGAAATAATCATAAGAATGTCATTTATTTAGCAATAATTGTTACATAAGAATAAAAAAACAGACTACTGATATTTGGTCCTGTATCAGGCCCTGTAATTAATTAATGTAATTAATGAGGCCCGTGTCCTCTGTAGTAAGTCCACCCCACCCAATTCCCCTCCACCCACCTACCCCCACCTTTCATGCATGCACTATTCATCGGCGTATCGGGAAATATTTGACAATCAATGGGGCTATATTTGATCTTGTCCCCAAAAACCTATACAAATTCAAATGCGCGAATATGAAAGAAATATGTCCCGAAAATTAAAGATAATTTCCCGAAATTTGAAGAAAAAAAATCACGAAAAGGAAGAAAATTTTCCCAAAATTAAAGGGATTTTCCCGAAAATTTCCCGATTAGCAACAACATTTATTGGAAACTCAATTTACCAGAACAATTTTCCGCTTGCAAACGGGAATTATTTTGGGTTCTTAATTTCCCCCTGCGAGGTAACCTTTCCTACGCCCTTGGCATTAATGTTTGGGTTAAAATGACACTAACTTCCATTATGCTGAAAAGAAGGAGACAGGAGTCCAAATTTTGATTTTTAAAACTCCTAGACACCCAGAAATGACACTTCTGTGCTTTCCTGGCTGAAAATGGGAATTAGTTTAGATTCCTATTTTGGTGGGTCCGCTTTCAGATTGAAAGGGCCAAATTTGTTGTCAAAGAATAGAGAGGGCTCTACGAGATTATATTCACATATTCCTCCGTTTAATATTAAGATTATGAGGATCATGGCAGTAATCGCAAAAATATAAGTAGCATGGTGGATACGAAGTTCGTACTGTTAAGTAAATAATTGGCGATGATCAGATGATATGGGAAAGAAATTCGCTGGTATACAAGACTGCAAGAAATTACTACTTTCCCCTACCCCCACACTTAATTGCATTTTATTTCATGAAAGGTTGGTCACTTTTTCTTTTTCTTTTTCTTGTGGCTGCAAAATATGAAATTTCGAGCACCTTCATACCTTTGGTCCCGAAGTTCGTGCACGTATGTTATGTAGTGCTTGATATTATACATATCCATTAATAGAGAGAATCGGTCAAAGGCGCGGAACCGTGTGTATAAAGGAAAATTTCCCCTCCCCCTCGTCCCCCACACTTTCCTCAAAAGATTAAAAAGTTCCTATATCAAAGAGGAAAAGTCTCCTTTTTCAGATGGAAAAGTGCCCTTTCAAAGAGAACAAGTGCCCTTTTCAGAGATGGGAACTGCTCTTACAAACATTCCTTCAAAGACTATGATCTTTTCATTAAAGAAAGTAACACAAATATCGCCATAAAAATACTAAAATTGTGAAATTTCACGAGCTTCGCGCGCACACACACTACTTTCAATTTCCCCTTAAGACAAAGTTGGGGCCCAGCAGCCCTACATATTGGTCTTTTTTTTATACTTAAAAGACCTTCACCTCTGCCTACCTGTTTTTCCAGTTATAATTTGTATATACAGGCTCTTTAAAATAGGGCCCTTCTATAGAGTGTGCGAGCACGTAGAAGTAGGTGGAGTTTTGATGTTTGGTTATTTTTTTAAGAAACTACATCTTACTTGATTTGTCCGCAAGTAGTTTGCGGGGCAGTTTGCGGGGCAGTTTGCGGGGCAGTTTGCGGGGCAGTTTGCGGGGCAGTTTGCGGGGCAGTTTGCGGGGCAGTTTGCGGGGCAGTTTGCGGGGCAGTTTGCGGGGCAGTTTGCGGGGCAGTTTGCTCCCGTTTCCCAATTTGATTATTGGTAATCAGAGCAGTGATATAACTCGTTTTAATAACCAAATAAAGTGCATTTTGGGATTAAAATAAACCAATTCTGAAGTATGAATCATATAAAATGATTTTTTTTTATCATATCTGGTACGACTTTAATTAAAGGAGCACTAAACCGAAAAGTTAGGGCGCTTGTTTTTGCAAATTTCACAGATATTTTATCCACAACAAATCGATCAACTTCATGCCTCCATAGTCCACAGACAACATGGCGTAGTCAGGGCTTCGAATTTGGGGGCAGAAACATTGTCGGCATGGGATCAAAGGCCCTCTTTAGGGCCCCTTGTGGGGTCGGAAGCGAAGCCCCCGGGAAACCTTGCATTTTCAAAGTTTTAGATGCCCCAAAAGACTGAATGTGTGCAATGCACGGGTTTTTTAAGTACCAAATTTGCACCTCAATCAATATATGGTATGATCTAATATAGCAGCATATAATTTTACAATGATACAGACTACCCCCCCCCCTTCTTTATATTTTTTAAATTTAGGACATGGGGGGGGGGGGGAGCCCCATTTTCCCTGCCGGCGCCACTGCAGACGACACAAAGGAAAGGTAACTTGAATATTCATATTAACCAGAAAATTACTATACCGTTGCGTGCTAGATAAACATTCAATTTTGGGAGACCCCCTAAAAATTAAAAAATACCCTTATTCCAATAAAAAGCATATTGAATTATTTGGCTGGTCATAAGGAACGCAAAAAGGTATAGTTTGTTATATGACTGCTAATGTTGCAATGGCTGGAAACCAGTGACGTGTCTAAGGGGAGAGGGGTGAGAGGAGGCTATATTTTGTCAAAGCCATAAATACAATTAAACAGAAATATTAAATGAACCATATAAAACAATCAAATGAACCATATAAAAGAGATGTCGGCATTTCTTTTAATCGTATCCACTGAATTATTGTCAATTTTGGACCGAAACATTTCACAGATTGCACTAAAAATCCACAATTTTGCACTAAACATCTTCCCTTTCGGACCAAAATTGGAGTTGTTGGATTTGGTGTTGACTGCAGTATCAGCTGATTGGTTTGCTGCCTTCAACATTGGTTTGTTAGCCAATTTGACCGCTTGGCGAGGTTCGTTTGTCATGCTTCTTGAGGTATCTTTAGCTGGTGTGAGGTTGAAAATGCCGCCATACGAGTCTTTACTTTTTTGGAGACAATTTGAGAAGAAGCTGTGCAACGGGAGACTGGTTGGTCATGGTTTGAGCTCGAGAGGATTAAGTTGGTTAGAGAGGTCTTTTGTCTGTGAAAAGGGTACTACAGTGGTGTTCATAAGAGGATCATGCACGTGATATGAAACTTGGGTGGTGGAGAAAGGTAGCATTTAAAAGGATGGGTGGCTTGATTTGCAATAATGAGATGGTCTTTAGGCAGAGGACAAGATGACAAGATGGGATGTGTTTCGCTTCACAGCATAAACAAACCAATTGACAAGGAACAGTGATGGGCGCCGTGTCCAATTCTTTGGCATCTATGGCAGATGGTAACAAGATAACGGAAAAGCCAAGATGGTTCTACGTAGTGTCATTGATCTTTGGTCCCATTTTCTACAAGGGCGGCAGCCCCTTTTTGGTTGGCCGAAGAAAATTGGGTTATGTTAATGGTGTTGTTGGTGGTTCGTGAGAAGACAATAGAGATGGGCTGATAAAGTGCACTTGTTGTTTCCTCCTTATTAAGGAAGGAGTGAAGTTTGTTACTATATGCGCTGGCACGATGAGCTCTATAGTAGGTGCGTGTTGACAGTAAGGATTCTAAAATGTGAGTTCTTTATCAAACAATGCACAACAATCAATAATGATGTGCATTTCGCTCTTTTAGAATAAGTTGTTATGTTTTTTTCAAAAAAAAAGAACATGTCGAACTAGTAGTGAAGATAAATCTCGCTTGCAGCTTTCACCCAGAGGGGCAGGTCTGTGGAACCTCCTTCTCCAACCAAAGCAGCGCTTAATCAGCACATCAGGAGACCTGCATATCTAGCAGGTCACTGTAGGGGTCAAGTTTCGAGCACCAGACCCCCCCCCCCCCTTCTCCACCCCCTTCGTCCAAATAATGGGGATAGGAAGACCAAAGTCAAAATGACTGAAGCCCATTGTGGTCGGTCAACCCTGCCAGAAGCAAGTCATTCCTGTCATGAACTTACATGTAGATGTGGTTACTACAATAGATACCTTACCAGATGCAAGAGTGTCAATGCAGTGATGTCGTGTACTGTGATAAGCAACTGTTTTGTGGTGAACGTGGGACTTACTCAGAGGATATGTAAAAGATCATTTGTGTTAGGCTATCTAAAATCACATTTCTACCAAAATAGTTTCCACACCAAACATTAATTCTACCTTGATGATCTGCAGGTGAGTATTTCCATAGGACATACTTTTGATTGGTCAATCTATTGTGATATTCGGCGAATACACCTTATCGTATGCATCAATCCAATAGTTGGGGGTAATTTGTGTAAGTCAATCCGTACATTTTGTTTCGTTGCTTTGCCTTTGGGTCAAACACTATCGTTGAATAAAACATTAGAAAAGGTTCTAAACAGTTCCATAATTTATTTCACGAACACTGAAATACACATTTCTTTTGTTAACATATGCACAAGCTCTGTCTCAAAGATATCTATTAATTTTTTTTTTTAAAGGCCGATGTGTATGATGACTGTTTTTTCCTACGTCTCATAATTAACTCTCCGACATCTTTTCTCCTCGAAGTCTCAGATCCGAATCGCGTGTACGAGACGTAAATCTGAATTAACCAATCAGTGTTAAAGCTGTCCTGTTAATATCTTTCGACAACCTATCTCAATATTCGTAAGCTATTCTCAAACCAATCGAGAGTTACATCCTGATGAATATTCATTATAATCCCGAAAAATGTGCAGCTGTTTTTTAAAACAAGGAATCACATAAGATTATGGTAAGATTCCTCTGTCTCACAAAAACAAGAGTAATAAATTGTTTTTTGTTTTCAGCCTATTTATGCTTATTGCTTATTCCACAAAGGACCATTTCTTTGTCCTTTCCTTATATTTTGTTGTATTGATATGGAACATTAATTCTGAGAGCCCGTTTTTTTTTTTTACCCAATCTTTGGTTCCATCTTTTTTTGGTTGCCCTTTAAAGTCAAATTTATTTTGATTATTAGGTCCCTGATGATTCTTTCATTAAAAAACACTGTTCTCTCTTACATTCTAAAGAGAGAGTTGAACACACAAGTACAATGACGGGGTCGTCGCCTGCGTATTCGGTTATGATAGTTCAAATGCTATCACGAAACGCTTAATACGACCCGGACGAGAACACAGGTACGACGTACGGACAGACATAACATCGACAACCAAGTCAATGTCCACGGCCTTTGATAACCAGTTGTGGTGCACTGGCGTGTCTACCCACCCCAGGATTGAACCCGGGGCCTCGTGGTCTGTAGACAGGTATGATAACCGCTACACCACAGTGAGTAGATAACATTCTAAAGAAGTTAATTCCCTCTTTTATCTACAAGCGTGATATTGACTTTACTTATTGTTACTTTACATCAACTTTGCCAAGAGTTGTTCATGATATGGGTACTGACTCTATGCTTTTGTCAAATCCTCGTAAACATCCTATTACACGGATGTTAATTCTCTTGTTATTGACTTTATTTATTGTTACTTTATACCAACTTTGCCAAGAGTGTATTCATGGAACTTGTGTACAGAGTGTATGCTTTTGTTGAATCCTCGTAGACAAATATTATAGTGTTTTCTTTTAAATTTTACACGTTTGTAATACATGTAATACAGTATTCGATGTTTTGCGAGCGTTACATGGTGATAATTTATAAACATATGCATAACTTTGCATATAATATGTATCATTATCTGAATGGACAATTCACTTAAGATTTGCACCCTTAATTCCGAGGGCTAAATGATAGTATTACGAGGCGCCAGTGTTTTACATGGCTCCACACCAAAAACTAGTTTCTTTTTCTTACAGGAGGTTCATTCGACCAGTGACTTAAAGCATATTTGGCGTAATGAATGGGGTGGTAGTATTTATTTTTCACATGTCACTTCAGCCAGTCGCAGTGTGTGTGCATTCTCTGTAACCTCTTTAAACTTTGATCTCTTGGATACGTGGAATGATGACAACGGTCGTGTTATTGATATATCATTAAACGATTTGCGATGATGCATTTTTCTTTCGTAATATCTATGACATGTTGTACTCTCATTCATCTGATAATATCATATTAGAAGGTGACTTCAATCTCGTCTTACTTATAAATAAAGATAAGGGTGGTCGTGCTGTGACACACTTTAAAGCCAGATAGGTTTTTTTTTTAATTTAATGTTTGACTTTGACCTGATAGATGTATGGAGGGAATTTTCCGCCCTTGACCACGGCTTTGCATGGTTTTCAGGTAAAGCTACAAGGATGTGCTGCCGTTTAGACTTCTTTCTAGTACGTCATGGTATATTGAAAACCATTCATGATATTTAGATTATTCCCAGTGTTCGGTCAGATCATTCAGCTGTTGTGTGTAATATTGCTTTAATCAATGAGCCCAGAGGTAAAGGTTATTGGAAATTAAACTGTTACTTGCTAAGTGATTCACGTTACGTTTTATTGATCAAAGAGGTAATTCATGATATTCGTATTTCTTATGCAAATGTTAATGTTAATCTGTTACTTGAACTCATTAAATTTATCACAGTATTAGTATGCGAAGAAGAAAGTCCGCAAAAGCAGGTTACAAGAGTTTATTACTGCTGAGCTTTGTAATTGTGAGAAGGAATATTCCGCTTCTGCTACTTAAGAAAATAAAGAACTGTTAGATATTGCCAAGAATAAACTTAATGCTATCTACGAAGAAAAGGTGAAGGAAGAGGATTATGAATCGTTCCCGGGCCAGGTGGGTGGAGGAGGGGAAAAGAAATACTCGTTATTTTCTTAATCTTGAAAGGCGTAATCACAATTGCAGTTAGTGTTAAAACTCTTTGAGTTGGAAGGTGGTAGTACTATAACGAATGGTCATGATATTCTAGATGCTGAAAAATGCCATTTTTAGCTCTACCTTACCTAGCCTTTCTGATATTAATGTATTCTTTAACCGTTTGCAGTTTATTAAGCTGAATAATGATGAACGTGAATTGTGCTTTCTTTAGAGGAGTGTAAATCAGCCCTTTTTTCTATGTCAAAATATAAAGCTCCAGGCACTGATGATTTTCCGGTTCAATTTTATCAGACTTTTTGGGACGACTTTGGTGACATTTTATTAGGGTCTCTCACTTTTGCTTTTTTCTGTGGCCATGTCTCTTGTGAGCAGGGGTGGGGCATAATGTCGCTTCGTCCCAAACCGAACAAAGATCTTAAAAGAATAGAAAATTGGAGGCCTATTTCTTTGTTGAATGCAGATTATAAGATAGGTGTTAAATGTATCGCAGAGCGTATTAAATAATTTAAACCATTCAGATCAAACAGGCTTTATAAAGGGCTTTATATTGGGGAAAGCATTCGCACTCTTCTACAGTTCTAGGTGTAATTGATTATTGTAACGGGTTTCTTATTGTTCCTGGATGTCCACAAGGCATTCGATACGCTTGAGTGGTCCTTTATAATACTTTTAATTTCGGTAATGACATCAAAATGTGGTTCCGTACTCTAATAAATATATAAAATCAAGGTTTGAGGTCGAGTATTACATCGCCTTAAAAAATTATAACATCAAACTCTTGGCAGAGCTGAATGTGCTTTTTCCACATGAATTGCATATTATAGCTCATACCTAACATGTATGCTGTACTGCTTTCCAATAGCATTGTATCCTGTCATGTTCTTATGTTTAAGTGTATAATTTGCTGACTTTGTTGTTTATAAAGAAAATAATGTTATGGTACATGTATTCTTTCATTTTTTTGTTGCAAAGATGGATTAATGTAAATATGTTTTAAGAGAGAACAATAAATAATGGAGGAAAAAAGGGTAATAAATGAAAATTGTGTGAATTGGGGCTCTGGGTAATTAACCTGTCTGAGATAGATGATTGACAGCTTTTTCAACCAATCGCCACATGAATTTTCCTGACAACAAAATCTGGATAACGAAGTGGGGCCAACATCCTACGTGGTAATGGTACAGTACAGCTAGCTACCGGTGTGTGCTCATGTAGTCAATGCAATTTACTGTACAAAACAAATTTCTGCACACACAGACTGGGTGACGGTAAAATGGTGAACAAAAATTGCACTTACGGGCTTTATGCAAATCTGATTGCTGTTACCCAGAACACTTAACAAACTGAAATTTGTAAAAATTCTAAAGATCCAGAGAAGTGCCATAAATAGACCAAAACTTGCAGCAGGCCTCGCGAACACCTAAATGTCAATGCATTGGTAATGCACAATTGCGGATTTGAGGATTGTTTTCCCCCACCTAGTTACTGCGTTGCTATGGTGGGTGTGGCTTATGTTGTAACTCAGAGACATTAATTGCTTACCTTTCAAAGCTCGTCAGATTTCAAGATCAAATGACAAACATATGCGATAATTCCAAAACAATTTAAAGACTCACCCGTCGTCAAAAAAAACTTTTGCTTGTTTTTCGTGTATCTGCTGTACATACAACACTGTGTTAGAACCTGGTACAGCAACTCTATTCCCTAATATATGTTAGGGTAGGTCAAATATATCCAGTTTCATTTTCTCTCTTAAATATCTTACTAGTTGTCATGACAATCTATACTATAATAATGTAGATTTGCTTTAATTAGGGGATAAATACGAAGGTGGCTAATCTCAAATGCTGTTTGTGTTCATGGATGACAACATCATTATAAACCACAACGATGGAAGTTAACACTGACCACCATCGCTTTTATCCCCATTCCTAAATATTAAATGTGAGGGAGAAAATACAGAAAAAAGGCTGCATTAGTTGATCACTTTTCATATTCTCCTATTACTCATAATAAAAACTTCTACTTTTGTAGCGAAGACAATTACATGGCGGTTGCTTAAGAGCTCTTCATGCAGTAGACAGATAAATGTTTCTAGCAGAAGTGTGTTTTATAGCAACAATGGGGCAATATTTGCATAATATGTGTGTTTACATAGAAAGTGTTGATCACCATCATTCTCCTTACATGCATCTTCCTGGTCTCAATAGTATATGAGACCCTTCATTAGCCAATGAGATTTCAGAAATTCAACAAACCAATTTATGAATCGTGGTTTGATATAATTATCATCAATATCACCCAAAAATTTAACAGAGCGAGCATTGCATTTGCACATCTTTTGCAAAAATTCACCCTACCATAAATAGTTGTCATAACAACTTAAATTTCTGTTATATTTATAGATCAAAAAAGTGATACATAGAATACACATGTAAAATTTATTCATAGTTGGATGCATTACAAAAAACATTTTTCTGTCGAAAGATTTGTTAAGAAAATCACATTTTCAAATGATGGTATTCAACACAAAATAATACATTGATTTATTACAATGGTTGCCACGACAACTTCTATTTGATTAAATTTATGACTTTTTGTCTTAAGATGAATGCAAAAAGATTGCTCAAATGAAAGAGATCAAATGGTGCCTCCCCTATGAAAAATCCTGGATCCACCACTGGCTATATATGAGAAAATATGAGGAAAATGATGAAAAATGGTTGACAGGGCAACCAAAGATTGAATTTTCTTTGTTTTTAAATCCTCCACCACCGTTCTTTGAATAAGAGCAGTTAATTTTGAATTTCAATCATACCTTGTATATTTTAGCAGGAAAAACAAAAATCTAATAATTTTCAGTGACTGAACTTTAAGGACATGAATTTGAAGAATTTGATATTGAAGATTTTGAGTTGTTCTCTCTTTCATACATCAAAACTATACAATTAAACAGTCTACAGGACTCAGCTGCAGTCTGACATGTCTCTGACAATTTTTTCAACCAACTGCTTTGCTCCACTCAGTTGTAAAAATGAGCACAAGTTCTGGTGGGGAGTGAAACTTTCAAACAAGTGCTCTCTTCAGGATACAACCATGTACTTTCATCTTCTTACATCATTGAAACAGAAGACAAACATCAACCAATGTCTCAGGATTACACCTTTTGCTAAACTGTAAAAAGAGTTCAAGTTGTACTGGGGAGTCAAACTAGTGCTCTCTCTCTCTGATGAAATCATGTACTCATCATTAGCTTCCAGCAAGGCAACACATGATAATCATGGCCCAGGATTTCACCTTTTGCTAGAGTCGATTGCTGGAGAGGATTTGTAAGGCTAACTCCTCATCGTCCTGAAGAGACATTCCCACGTCTGAATTTATGTTCTGGTTCTCCATCTCAGGTTTCCTCTTCTTCTTCTTCCCGGGTTGTTTCATGCTTCGTTTCTTTCTTTTGCTGGATGCTCTGACAAAAGATGAAGAAGACTCATTTTAAAGAATTGATAAATCCTCCCAAAACTACAAACCACCTCAAATAACAGTGGTTTATTCCTCCGCCCCTCTCCCCCATGTGTGATTTGGGATAAGGGGCACTTAACACTGTAAGATAATTTATATCTATCAATAGCTTGAAACATTGTGTTTTAAAGGAATACTCTGATGCATTTTTATTTTCATACATATGATAGAGGATTATTAGAGAACAACATTGTGCAAAAACCATGTTGATATCTTTTCTCATTTCCAAGAATAAACCAGTATGTTAAAAGACACCCTTGTTATGTATGTGTGTAATGTCATGCTTGCGGATTCAAGATAATTGTTTCCTTCTAGAGTCCTCTAACACACACATGAACTCACCTTACTACTCCTTTAATGTTAAGTCATATATTGTATGTTTAATATTTCTCCACTGTCACCGTCAAGTTGGGAAAGCTGCGTCAAGTTGAGTTGGAGGCGTCAAGTTGAGATAGAGGCGTCAAGTTGAAATAGAGGCGTCAAGTTGAGATAGAGGCGTCAAGTTGAGATAGAGGCGTCAAGTCGAGATAGAGGCGTCAAGTTGAGATAGAGGCGTCAAGTCAAGTTGAGATAGAGGCGTCAGGTTGAGATAGAGGCCTCAAGTCGAGATAAAGGCCTCAAGTCGAGATAGAGGCTTGAGCATATACTTTCATTATTTGATTAATTAACATCATAATGGAGGTGGATTTGATCTAGCAAAATTTTAGCTCTGTTTTGAAGATTATTTGGCAAATTATCAAATTTAATACAAGACTTTAAGATATTCACGTCTTTTTTTGCATTGTAACTTGAAAGCTTTGGCAATACTACAACAGACGTAGTGTTACATTTTTCTTTTGCTGGTAATGTTTTTACCTTCTGCAAATACACTTTTTACAACACAACTGGTAAGCAAGTAAATCTATCAAAACAAATGTCCAACAGGCAAATACTCTTTTGGCAAATACTCTTTTGGCGATTACTTTTAATATCGAACCCTACATAGGAAGGAACATCCCGCTCTTTATTAATGCAAGAAGGGGTTTTTACCTTTGACTATCTTCACTGTCATCAGATGATGGATCAGTCTCTCCCTCTCCTGATCCCAGGTATCTGCCTCGTGGACCTGTATATAAGTCATCCTCGTCTCCACTGCTCATGGGATCAGACAAAGTATGAGGATCAAACTTCTCCCTCATTTCTGACACATTGTCGTCATCATCCTATTAAGATAACTTAAATGGTAAATTTCATGGCATAGTAATTTACATAGAAATTTGTACAGGACAGAGCAGGGTAATAATTTCATGTGATTGGTGTTGCCTACTTGTTGAGATTGCACCGGTGCATTGCTCCACTCAACCATAGTCCCCAGAGTTCAGTTGTGATGTGTTTAAACAACTGATATTTGTAAAGGCTATGGTACATTGGTGAATAGCGCATCTAAGTATCTTGTTAATGGAGATTTTATATATTTATCTATAGATACATATATATATATATAAAAAAATAAACATATATATACACATGTATACATTTATACATATATATATGTATACATATACATATGTATACATATATATGTATACATATACATAATACATAATTGATCATAACATGACCTTTACTAATAACAATAGGTTCAATTCTGATAATCAGTTAGATGAGGTTATTAAAGCAATAAAAATGCTCAAATCAGGTAAAGCTAGTGGCATAGATGGTATCAAGTATGCTCATTCTGACCTCACTAATTTTATTCATAAACTATTTCAAACGTGTTTTTCCTTCGGCATTTATCCAGAGATGAGGCAAGTTAGGGTTATTATTCCTCTTAATATAAAAGGTAAAAAAAAAGGTTCCTGCAAACTACAAGCCTTATAACACTTCTTCGCGTGCTGAACAAATTATTTATAAAAATCTTGACGCAAAGGTTGACCAACTGACTAGAAGACCTTTACATTTTGTCTTATGCACAAGCCGGTTTTCGATGCAATTACTCCACAATCGATGGCTGTTTTGTACTTCATTCAGCCATTAGCATAGCCCTTAGCAAACCACGTTGAAAACTGTTTACTGCATTTGTGGACTTTAAAAGCAGCTTTCAATTGTATCAAGCAGGAAATTTTGTTTCAGAAACTCTGTAGCTTGGGTATAACTGGCAGGTTTTTCTATATCCTTCTTGCAATGTATAACAATGTAAAATCATGTGTAAAATGTCAAGACAGATTATCTCCATTCTTCAGTTGTACCAAAGAGATTAGGCAGGAGTGTATCTCTCACCTATGTTGTCTCTATTTGTATTAATGATATTGAATAATGCCTTAATCCTTCAACGTATATTGGTATCAACACTGATGATACAAATATATGCTGTCTCTTGTATGCGGTTTAATCTAGTAATCTTCTCTGAAAGGCCTATTCTTTACAATAGCTTCTTTGTGTCCTTCAAACATAATCTTACACTCAATTGCAAGAAAACTAAGACTGCATTTGTCAGGAAAGGATCTAGCAAGATCAGATGAGTGGTACTTTCAGAGAAAATTGCTTGAGAATGTTAATTGCTCTACTTATTTAGGGCTAGGATTTACACCAAAGGGTGTATGGACTGTTGCCCAGGAACAACTGAGCTGCTCAGCAAAGAGGGCGATATTCAGTTAAGAAAATGATAGCTAAAACACTGGATTTGCCAGTGAGTAGTATGCTCCGAATCTTTAATACAAATATAATGCCTATCTTAACATAAGGGGCACAGCTATGGGGTAATAATCCAGTGTTTACAATAATTTCCATAAATATATGCTTGGTCTTCCTTTCAACTGTATTAATATTGTTGCATTAGGTGAACTTCGGAGAGCATCTTTCAGATTTCAGTCGTCTCTAAAGCTTATTTATAACTGGCTGCGTGTTATAAAACATACAGAGGATAGTTATAGTAAGCTTTTTATAAAGAACAATTTCTCTTTGCTTCTAATGATCACCTCTCCTGCGGCTTAAGGATTAAAACTTTACTTTTTTCTTAGGGGTTTTTTCTGCTTGGAATAATCAGGGTGTTGGTGACCAAACATCATTTTCACATATCTTAAGGCAAAGGTTTTTAGATATGGATAGACAAAAATGAATTAGTGATGGACGAAAGTGAATTAACTCTCTGGTCATATATTATTTTGAAGATAGAGAGCTGTTTGGAACCTTATATGTTTCTCATCAATAACTTTTATTTAAGAAACCTTATTGCCAAACTACGTTGTGGTACCCTTGAAATTGAGGTAAATGTTAGATGCAAGAAAAAGATTCCATACAACCAAAGAAATTGTCCAGTTTGTTCTCAGAATCTAATTGATGACAAATTCCAATTTATGTTTATTTGCCCTCTCCTCCATGAATTACGTACAAAGTACATACCAGATTATTATGTTAAGTACCCTGATATACAAAAGTTTAAGAGCTTATTGTATCCATGCACTGAACAATTGTGTGAATTACTTTCTATTTATATCATACATGCCATTAAGTTTTGTGAGCTATATGGTTTGTTATTACTTACCATGCTTAGTTATTTCTTTTATCCTTTATCTGTTTATGACGATGCTCAATCCTATTCTTATTTTATATATGTTGTTGGTATTTTGTACATATTTTGTGACAAGAGCCACGGGCCTAGTGCACTGATTTAATAAGTGAAGGAAATAAAATTAATGAATATATATAAAATCTTCTCTTCTTCTTCATAACATGCATTACTGGTAGAATTCAGTGGCGGCACCAGGATTTTGGTCATAGTGGCAAGGGAGGGGAAAATTTGTCTCATGGTAGGAGGAGGGGGGAGGGAATCTTATCAATCTGACAAAATATGTCACTTTACAACATTTTCTAAGGGGCGCAAAGCGATCTCGTGGAGGAAAGAGCTATCTTGTGAGGGGGAAATGCCTTCCCCCCCCCATAGCCTCTGGGTAGAATTCCCTCAAAAAGTGAAGGAAATCTAATTATCACTATTAATAAGAGTAAAATAAAACACTATCCGCACAAAACCTTAGTTAAAAGAAACAGTGAATACCATAAAAATGGCTAATAGGAAATCAGAAAGAGAAAAAAATCACTGAATTTCAGTGAATTCACTTGAAAAGGTCATCAAGTTTACAACTACTCTGATTTTAAATATTTCTGTGCAAATCAGATTACTGTACCTCATGATATATGGTTTTTTTATTCATATACACTTTGTCAACAATGGAAAAGCTTTTGACTCCGTGCACAGATGGCAAATTATGAGAGAATATGGAATACCAACAAAGATAGTTGGGATGGTGAAGACAATGTATGAGGTCTTTGAATGTGCAGTGATAGAGGATGGAGATGTTACAGAGTGGTTCTTTGTAAAGTCAGGTTTAGGCAGGGGTGTGTGATGTCTGCATTTCTTTTTCTGTTAACGAATGATTGGGTGATGAGGAGAGTGATGGAGAGAAAGGTATTCGATGAAATATGGAGTTCTGCAACTATTGGAAGCAAGGTGAACATCAAGTTGTACAGGACGTTGGGACTACCCGTGCTATTATACGGATGTTGTACAGGACGTTGGTACTACTGTGCTATTATAAGGATGTTGTACAGGACGTTGGTTCTACCCGTGCTATCATACGGATGTTGTACAGGACGTAGGTACTACCCGTGCTATTAAACAGATGTTGTACAGGACCTTGGTACTACCATGCTATTATACAGATGTTGTACAGGACGTAGGTACTACTGTGCTATTATACGGATGTTGTACAGGACGTTGGTACTACCCGTGCTATCATATGGATGTTGTACAGGACGTTGGTACTACCCGTGCTATCATACGGATGTTGTACAGGACGTTGGTACTACTGTGCTATTATACGGATGTTGTACAGGACGTTGGTACTACCCCTGCTATTATACGGAAGTTGTACAGGACGTTGGTACTACTGTGCTATTATACGGATGTTGTTCAGGACCTTGGTACTACCCGTGCTATCATACGGATGTTGTACAGGACGTTGGTACTACCCGTGCTATCATACAGATGTTGTACAGGACGTAGGTACTACCCGTGCTATTATACGGATATTGTACAGGACGTTGGTATTACCCGTGCTATTATACGGATGTTGTACAGGACGTTGGTACTACTGTGCTATTATACGGATGTTGTACAGGACGTTGGTACTACCCTTGCTATTATACGGATGTTGTACAGGACGTTGGTACTACCCGTACTATTATACGGATGTTGTACAGGACGTGGGTACTACCCGTGCTATTATACGGATGTTGTACAGGACGTTGGTACTACCCGTGCTATTATAATGATTTGGAAAAGGACGTTGGTACTACCCGTGCTATTATAAGGATGTTGTACAGAACGTTGGTACTACTGTGCTATTATACGGATGTTGTACAGGACGTTGGTACTACCCGTGCTATTATACGGATATTGTACAGGACGTTGGTATTACCCATGCTATTATACGGATGTTGTACAGGATGTTGGTACTACTGTGCTATTATACGGATGTTGTACAGGACGTTGGTACTACCCGTGCTATTATACGGATGTTGTACAGGACGTTGGTACTACCCGTGCTATTATACGGATGTTGTACAGGACGCTGGTACTACCCCTGCTATTATAAGGATGTTGTACAGGACGTTGGTACTACTGTGCTATTATACGGATGTTGTACAGGACGTTGGTATTACCCGTGCTATTATACAGATGTTGTACAGGACGTTGATACTACTCGTGCTATTATACAGATGTTGTACAGGACGTTGGTACTACCCGTGCTATTATACGGATGTTGTCCAGGACGTTGGTACTACCCGTGCTATTATACGGATGTTGTACAGGACGTTGGTACTACCCGTGCTATTATACGGATGTTGTACAGGACGTTGATACTACCCGTGCTATCATACGGATGTTGTACAGGACGTAGGTACTACCCGTGCTATTATACGGATGTTGTACAGGACGTTGGTACTACTGTGCTATTATACGGATGTTGTACAGGACGTTGGTACTACTGTGCTATTATACGGAAGTTGTACAGGACGTTGGTACTACTGTGCTATTATAAGGATGTTGTACAGGACGTTGGTACTACTGTGCTATTATACGGATGTTGTCCAGGACGTTGGTACTACCCGTGCTATTATACGGATGTTGTACAGGACGTTGGTACTACTGTGCTATTATACGGATGTTGTACAGGACGTTGGTACTACCCGTGCTATTATACGGATGTTGTACAGGACGTTGGTACTACTGTGCTATTATACGGATGTTGTACAGGATGTGGTACTACCCATGCTATTATACGGATGTTGTACAGGACGTTGGTACTACCCGTGCTATTATACGGATGTTGTCCAGGACGTTGGTACTACCCCTGCTATCATACGGATGTTGTACAGGACGTTGGTACTACCCCTGCTATCATACTGATGTTGTACAGGACGTTGGTACTACTGTGCTATTATACGGATGTTGTACAGGACGTTGGTACTACTGTGCTATTATACGGATGTTGTACAGGACGTTGGTACTACTGTGCTATTATACGGATGTTGTACAGGACGTTGGTACTACCCCTGCTATCATACGGATGTTGTACAGGACCTTGGTACTACTGTGCTATTATACGGATGTTGTACAGGACGTTGGTACTACCCGTGCTATCATACGGATGTTGTACAGGACGTTGGTACTACCCGTGCTATTATACGGTTGTTGTACAGGACGTTGGTACTACCCGTGCTATCATACGGATGTTGTTCAGGACCTTGGTACTACTGTGCTATTATACGGATGTTGTCCAGGACCTTGGTACTACTGTGCTATTATACGGATGTTGTCCAGGACGTTGGTACTACCCGTGCTATTATACGGATGTTGTACAGGACGTTGGTACTACTGTGCTATCATACGGATGTTGTACAGGACGTTGGTACTACCCGTGCTATTATACGGATGTTGTACAGGACGTTGGTACTACTGTGCTATCATACGGATGTTGTTCAGGACCTTGGTACTACTGTGCTATTATACGGATGTTGTCCAGGACCTTGGTACTACTGTGCTATTATACGGATGTTGTCCAGGACGTTGGTACTACTGTGCTATTATACGGATGTTGTCCAGGACGTTGGTACTACCCGTGCTATTATACGGATGTTGTACAGGACGTTGGTACTACTGTGCTATTATACGGATGTTGTACAGGATGTGGTACTACCCCTGCTATTATACGGATGTTGTCCAGGACGTTGGTACTACTGTGCTATTATACGGATGTTGTCCAGGACGTTGGTACTACCCGTGCTATCATACGGATGTTGTACAGGACGTTGGTACTACTGTGCTATTATACGGATGTTGTCCAGGACGTTGGTACTACTGTGCTATTATACGGATGTTGTCCAGGACGTTGGTACTACTGTGCTATTATACGGATGTTGTCCAGGACGTTGGTACTACTGTGCTATTATACGGATGTTGTCCAGGACGTTGGTACTACTGTGCTATTATACGGATGTTGTCCAGGACGTTGGTACTACCCGTGCTATTATACGGATGTTGTACAGGACGTTGGTACTACTGTGCTATTATACGGATGTTGTCCAGGACGTTGGTACTACTGTGCTATTATACGGATGTTGTCCAGGACGTTGGTACTACCCGTGCTATCATACGGATGTTGTACAGGACGTTGGTACTACTGTGCTATTATACGGATGTTGTCCAGGACGTTGGTACTACTGTGCTATTATACGGATGTTGTACAGGACGTTGGTACTACCCCTGCTATCATACGGATGTTGTACAGGACGTTGGTACTACTGTGCTATTATACGGATGTTGTCCAGGACGTTGGTTCTACCCGTGCTATCATACGGATGTTGTTCAGGACCTTGGTACTACTGTGCTATTATACGGATGTTGTACAGGACGTTGGTACTACCCCTGCTATCATACGGATGTTGTACAGGACGTTGGTACTACTGTGCTATTATACGGATGTTGTACAGGACGTTGGTACTACTGTGCTATTATACGGATGTTGTACAGGACGTTGGTACTACCCCTGCTATCATACGGATGTTGTACAGGACGTTGGTACTACTGTGCTATTATACGGATGTTGTATAGGACGTTGGTACTACCCGTGCTATTATACGGATGTTGTACAGGACGTTGGTACTACCCGTGCTATCATACGGATGTTGTACAGGACGTTGGTACTACCCGTGCTATTATAAGGATGTTGTACAGGATGTTGGTACTACCCATGCTATTATAAGGATGTTGTACAGGACGTTGGTACTACCCGTGCTATTATACGGATGTTGTACAGGACGTTGGTACTACCCGTGCTATTATACGGATGTTGTACAGGACGTTGGTACTACCCGTGCTATCATACGGATGTTGTACAGGACGTTGGTACTACCCGTGCTATTATAAGGATGTTGTACAGGACGTTGGTATTACCCGTGCTATTATACGGATGTTGTACAGGACGTTGGTACTACTGTGCTATTATACGGATGTTGTACAGGACGTTGGTACTACCCCTGCTATTATACGGATGTTGTACAGGACGTTGGTACTAACCGTGCTATCATAAGGATGTTGTACAGGACGTTGGTACTACTGTGCTATTATACGGATGTTGTACAGGACGTTGGTACTACCCGTGCTATCATACGGATGTTGTACAGGACGTTGGTACTACTGTGCTATTATACGGATGTTGTACAGGACGTTGGTATTACCCGTGCTATTATACGGATGTTGTACAGGACGTTGGTACTACTGTGCTATTATACTGATGTTGTACAGGACGTTGGTACTACTGTGCTATTATACTGATGTTGTACAGGACGTTGGTACTACTGTGCTATTATACGAATGTTGTACAGGACGTTGGTACTACCCCTGCTATTATACGGATGTTGTACAGGACCTTGGTACTACTGTGCTATTATACTGATGTTGTACAGGACGTTGGTACTACTGTGCTATTATACGGATGTTGTACAGGACGTTGGTACTACCCCTGCTATTATACGGAAGTTGTACAGGACGTTGGTACTACTGTGCTATTATACGGATGTTGTACAGGACGTTGGTACTACTGTGCTATTATACGGATGTTGTACAGGACGTTGGTACTACCCCTGCTATTATACGGATGTTGTACAGGACGTTGGTACTACCCGTGCTATTATACGGATGTTGTACAGGACGTTGGTACTACTGTGCTATTATACGGATGTTGTTCAGGACGTTGGTTCTACCCGTGCTATTATACGGATGTTGTTCAGGACCTTGGTACTACCGTGCTATTATAAGGATGTTGTACAGGACGTTGGTTCTACCCGTGCTATTATACGGATGTTGTACAGGACGTTGGTACTACTGTGCTATTATACGGATGTTGTACAGGACCTTGGTACTACTGTGCTATTATACTGATGTTGTACAGGACGTTGGTACTACTGTGCTATTATACGGATGTTGTACAGGACGTTGGTACTACCCCTGCTATTATACGGAAGTTGTACAGGACGTTGGTACTACTGTGCTATTATACGGATGTTGTACAGGACGTTGGTACTACTGTGCTATTATACGGATGTTGTACAGGACGTTGGTACTACCCCTGCTATTATACGGATGTTGTACAGGACGTTGGTACTACCCGTGCTATTATACGGATGTTGTACAGGACGTTGGTACTACTGTGCTATTATACGGATGTTGTTCAGGACGTTGGTTCTACCCGTGCTATTATACGGATGTTGTTCAGGACCTTGGTACTACCGTGCTATTATAAGGATGTTGTACAGGACGTTGGTTCTACCCGTGCTATTATACGGATGTTGTACAGGACGTTGGTACTACTGTGCTATTATACGGATGTTGTCCAGGACGTTGGTTCTACCCGTGCTATTATACGGATGTTGTTCAGGACCTTGGTACTACCGTGCTATTATAAGGATGTTGTACAGGACGTTGGTTCTACCCGTGCTATTATACGGATGTTGTACAGGACGTTGGTACTACTGTGCTATTATAAGGATGTTGTACAGGACGTTGGTACTACTGTGCTATTATACGGATGTTGTACAGGATGTGGTACTACCCATGCTATTATACGGATGTTGTACAGGACGTTCGTACTACCCATGCTATTATACGGATGTTGTATGGAAGAAACACTGAAGTTGACAAAGGGAGATGAAAAGAAGCTGGACACCTTTTAGTTCAAATGTTTAAGGTAGATTTTGAAAATCAAATAGCAGCAAATAGTGACGAATGACCGAATAATAGAGATAACAGAAATACAAAGAGCAAGTGATGAAATAAGACGAAGAAGATGGAACTGGATTGGACATGTTTCACGAAGAGAAATAGATGACGATCGCGCCATAGCTTTGGGGTGGAAACCAGAGGGGCATAGGAACGTGGAAAGACCTAGGATGAGATGGAGGAGAATGGTTGAGAAGGAGGGAGACAGGAGCAGGTGGAGATCGTGGACTGTTGTAAGAAGTAGAGCAGATGAATGAAGTAAATGGAAAGTTGATGTCTGGGCCTTATGCGCCTCCTGGCATGGAGAGAATAAAAGTTCAGGTACGGTATATTAGGTTTATGGCTTCCTTTTCAGATGGACAGCATCTTATCATAAATTCCTCAGCAAATGCTGTAAGGAATTCAAATTACTGTGTCCTACCTCACTATAATCATTCCCTTCTTTTTCTTCTTTCTTTTTTGCTTTGGCCTTCTCCTTTTCTTCCTGATAAAATAAAACAGAAAAGTTAAAGAGCTAGTGACGCCTAGAAGAAACATAAGGTAGGGTCTTTTTACTAAGGGCGTCAGAGCAAACTTTCATTTTCGCGCTCTACAGACGCTCATCCTCTCTCATTGATTGATTGGTCAATTGATTGAAAAACAAATGAATCACATAAAATAAGCAAAGCACCCCAGCAAATATAATCCTGTATTGGCCACTTGCAACTGTTTTGTTTTTAATTATTGTCCCTATGCCACAGGATAATATACAGTTGGGCTCTTTTAGCACTTGTTCTGCAGGGGATATCAAATAAGGTTCGTATCCCTTCTTGCCCAATCACATTGCAGAAAACCTACTGAGATGTGCATGAACAATTTCTTCAGTACTTTTCGTTTACCCATCGCCTCACATGACCAATGTTTGCTAGTCAAATTGTCAAAATTCCGAGAATTTGTAAAATATCTAGAATATACATTACTTTGGAAATTGAAAGTATACCCACAAACAATTGAGTAATTCTATATGTTTTGTTTTTCAAATTTGAGATAGCTTCAAAACAATGACGCAATAAGACATCACAGTACATTCTTCAAAGTTTGTGTTTTTCCCCCTCCCCCAAGAACACCAAACTAAGCCTTTAAAGCATCTTTTTTCCCTCACCTTGTGCTTGGCCTTGACCCTTTCACTAAACGTTTTCTTGTCCTCCTTATCTGCCTCTCTCATCCTCTCTTGGGCCTTGGCGATGTCCAGCCCTCCCTGATCACCACCAGCAAGGTGAATCACTGGCCCAAGCTTCCCTTTCTTCTTCAACTTTTTAGCAGGTTTATTCTGTTGGAAAGTATGCAGAAAAAGACAGAACATTTAAGGTGCTGCTTGTCTTTACCTAACCTTTCATGGACAACACAGCTTTTCTCCTGTCCCTTTGCCGCGGGATAATGTACAGTTGAGGTTCTCTAGCAGCCTTTGCCACAGGATAGTGTACAGTTGGGGTTCTCTAGCAGCCTTTGCCGCAGGATAATGTACAGTTGGGTTCTCTAGCAGCCTTTGCCTCGGGATAATGTACAGTTGGGGTTCTCTGGCAGCCCTTGCCACGGGATAATGTACAGTTGGGGTTCTCTAGCAGCCTTTGCCACGGGATAATGTACAGTTGGGATTCTCTAGCAGCCTTTGCTGCGAGATAATGTACAGTTGGGGTTTTCTAGCAGCCTTTGCCGCAGGATAATGTACAGTTGGGGTTCTCTAGCAGCATTTGCCGCAGGATAATGTACAGTTGGGGTTTTCTAGCAGCCTTTGTCGCAGGATAATGTACAGTTGGGGTTCTCTAGCAGATGAGGCAATATCCAAATCTGTGGAGGACCTCAATTCTCATCATTTGCAAAGATTAAAGAAAAGAAGTTTGAGCCATCTTCCTGATCATATATCAAATAATTTGTGATTAAAAAAAATTCCCCCACTTTTAATTGGCTTTTAATCAAACCACATTCCTAAAGCTTCACCTTGTATTTAACTTGCATGTTAAATTTCTTTTAGGAAGTTTCACTTCTTTTTAACTCACTGGACACCCAATCTTGCGAAAGATCAATATGATTAATAGTCAAAAAGGTAGTGGAAAAGTTTGACGTTTATTTTTTTTTGGCCGGGAAGGGGGAAGGGGGGGGGGGGGAATTAATTATAGGAACACTCTTTGAAAGTGTTCTTACAACATTTAAACTGAAAGAAGAACAGAGAGCAGAAGTGAAAGCTTTATCAATACAAGAAAAGGACCAATATAGGGATTTGGATTATGTTTCAGGGGCAATACGTACAGAAAGAACGGCTTATGCACAAAAATATCATAATTTTGCTTCGTTTTAAGCTCTTACTGTGGTTGTGGTTTTTCCTTTACCAAAAAATAGTGTGTATGAAGAAATTCAGTCAGTGTGTGAAACAGGATTCCCATTTAATAATTAAACAGCAATTTGTATTCAAAATTTTAAAAGAAGGCAGGCAAATGCTTCCTGTATCCTCCCAGTTCTGCCTCATGATGTCAAAGCTTACCAACTTTGATAAAGAAACAAAAGCACCCCCAAGAAGAGGACTGTACCTTGACCTCTGTGCCCTCATCTTCATCAAAGACCATCTTGGTATTGAGAGACTTCATCTTCTTCAGCATGGCCACTTTACTCTTCACCTTAGGCTTGGCCTTGGACATCATTTGGTTGAATTCATCTTCATCCTAAGGAACAATGCAGATAGTATTTAATTTGGTCATATACAGTGGTACTACTGCCAGGGTGGGGGAAATGCACCTCTCCCAAATGATCAAAAAAGATTCCTGACAAATCAAAAGCACTTAATGTCTTTGAACTATTGTGTGCCTACCCCCATATGCCCCTCCCTTTCGTCACCAATCAACAATCCATAAGTCGAATTGCACCAGAGAAATTTCATCACATGACTCTAATTCAATTGGGAGCCATTTTGCAGGGAAAAGCGTTTGGGCGTTGCGCATTCCACACGTCTGATCTTCACAAAGCTCAGTCACATCACACGTAAAACAAACAAGACTCGGTCCTACTAAAACACACGCTGGTGATGAAAACATGCACAGGGTATGTAAACACGTGCTGATTAAAATAAACTGGCCAGATGAATTAATTTGTTAATCTAAAATGTTATTTTAGAGACAAAATTACCCTCCAAATACTACAAGTAATCTTAATTAGTGGATTTAAAACCCATCTATTAGTGCAACTGTTATGGTATATATCTTATGGTCTATGTCATATTGACATAATTACACTAATATTAGTAAATTCTCCAGTACCGAAAGTCATTAATCTTTAATGGTAACATGCACCCAGAAATGTCATGACTTTGATTCTATTAGACTGTAACATCTCCCAGCTGACGAACTGAGACACTTCAAGCAAGAATACACCGCTGACAAGATCTGGGTCATCTAAATTGTCATTTGTCAATGTCATCGATAGTTCACAAATATGGTATAAATGATTAACTTTCATAGAGGAAAGTCAGAGTAGCCATTTACTGCGAAAGAGGCATTCCGTTCACATTTGATTAATTCCAATTTCAGTACCAGCTGAAGTACTTTCTATCAACGAATTAATTTATATAATTTTCTCAATTGAATAGCAATATCTGCTCACAAGAACTATTTGAAGTTTGATAAACCTCCAAAGGTTCCTCATACATTCTTGCCAATTATTATTATTAGGCTTAGAGGACAAAGTCACCATCATTCTATATTTTGAAAGGAGAATTACCTCGAGGGACTAACCTATATCGTTTGGAAACCAGGAGAGTATTTCTGTCCTAAACTTTTGCCATTCCTGAACCCATTAACTGTAATTTTGTTCGTGCTTTGACATCCTGTCTCAGCGAAGGAAGCCACTATTTTTCATCTATCCCTTTTCGACGTCCCTTCTCCACGAGGAAAGCCTAATTTTAAAACATGCATATATAGCGCATCGACTTGGAGCCGGACCATGCCGACACCAAGAATCACATCGACATCCAGAAGGATTCCGCAGTAAGATTAGATTAGCATATTCTAATACCATGAACATTTGCATAATTGCCATTTTGAAGAATTTATTACCTGATGTTTCACATATTATACATCATTAATCACTATACAAAAGTCGAGTTCTGTTTCTGTCTGCCGGTCATTTCTTTTGTGTTTAATTTCAAGTTATTACTGGTCTAAATCTATTCTGACTAGTTTTGATCTGACCGTAACAGCATCCAACAGCACAGTAAGATTCAGGCATAATTACCTTACAAAAATAATCTTATATAACAACATGCAAACGTATATACAGTAGTCTAATTAAGTGTACAGCAAATGAAAGTGTTCCTTTCCTGACAAAATGGCGATGTAAACAAAGTCATGTGACCTCAGCTGAAACATCCTCATACATACCATTGGTTTTTATAGTACCACAATACTACAGGAATATTTCAATGCGACTTCATTTGAAAAAACAGTACATCATAAACTTTTCACACCCACACATTCATCAAGAATGGAAAGTGTACCCCAAGACTTACTCTTACTCCTAATAAGGGTGTTTCAGATGATGTCATGAGGTCACGTGATTTTTGTTTTCATCGCCAGTTTGCCGGGCAAGAACACTGTCAGCTGCTGTACACTTAATTAGACTTACATACGTTTGCATGTTGTTATATAACATTATTTTTGTAAGATAATTAATTATGCCGGAATCTTGTTGTGCCATTGGTTGCACTAATAGACGTGTGCCGGGGAAGAAAAAGACATTTTTGTCATTTTCCATCTGATCCTGATCGGCATCAAATTGGGGTTTCTGCTGTACGACGCAATGGCTTTCAACCTGCGGTTCACACTAGGATTTGTAACGAGCTCTTTATATCAGGTATGTAGGCTTTGTCTCCATATAACAAACAATCAGATGACGTAAAAGTTACTCTTCATATACCCAGTGAATATATAAAACATAAGGAAAATAGGAAGTAAAATTGGTAGCAAACAAAAAACTGCAATTAGTAAAATTTGCTGAACTGGTTGGAAGGTTAGCATGCAGTATGTTTGTTGTACGTGTGATGTGACTGAGCTGTGTGAAGACGCATGAAATGCGATGCTTTCCCTACAAAATGGCTTCCAGATGAGTCACGTGATGAAATCCCTCTACACAGCTCTGTATGGAATTTGGGAGACCTGAGATTGGTTAATTATGTATGCAGAATGTTCCATTCTACTATTAGGGTAATGTAAGTTCACATGTTTAGATCCTGCAGGATGATAATTGCTACAAAATTTTCAGTCAATTAAAGATGATAATATTCAGTATATTATCATTAATTTTTCAAGCTATATCTGCCCAAAATAAAAGATATATTAAACATATGATACAGGGTGCTCCGCAAAAGCAATAATAGAGAGAGCTGTATTTTTTATCCATGGTTGGGTTATCTTCAACGTTTCAAAAGGAAATCTCAAAAGTAAAGAAGGATATGCTAATTGAGATAGATAAATATTACACAGTTAAACTCGTTAAAGATATTTTAAAATTAAAGTAGTAAATACCATCATGGTTCATCATGCCCATGCAAATTGACACCCATATCATATGACCCGGCCAATCATAAAAATGCCATCACTCTAAGTCCCATATGGAATCCCATGTCCCACATGGCATCCCACCCCATGTCCTACATGGCATCCCATCCTATGTCCCATGTGGCATTCCACCATATCTCCCACATGGCATCCCATCCCATGTCCCACATGACATCCTATCCCTTGTCCCACATGGCATTCCACCATATGTCTCACATGGCATCCCATCCTATGACCCACATGGCATCCCACCCTATGTCCCACATGGATCCCATCCCATGTACCAAATGACATCCCACCCCATGTCCCACATGACATCCCATGCCTTGTTCCACATGGCATTCCACCATATATCCTACATGGCATTCCACCATACAGTATGTCTTACATGGCATTCCACCATATGTCCCAGATGGCATTCCACCATATGTCCCACATAGCATCCCACCCTATGACCCACATAGATCCCATCCTACATGTATGTCCCACATTAATCCAACCATATGTGCCACATGACATCCCTCCCTATGTCCCACATGGTATCCCTCCCAGTGTCCCACATTGCAACTCTACCTATGCCCCATGGCATCCCACCATATGTCCCACATCAGTGGCTTTCCACCTGTCCCACATTGCATCCCACCATATGTTCCACACAGTATCCCTCTCAATGTCCCAATGACATCCTACTTTATGCCCCACATGGCATCACATCCCATGTCCTCAATGTCCCAATGACATTCTACTTTATGTCCAACATGGCATCACATCCCATGTCCTCATGGCCTCCTACCCTATGTCCCACATAGCATCCCAACCTATGTCACACTCTGTGTTACTCATGGCATCCACCCCATGTCTCACATGGCTTCCCATCTCATGTCCCCATGACATCCCATGCCCCATGACATCCCACCCTATGTCCCACATGGCATTCCACCATATATCCTACATGGCATTCCACCCTATTCCACATGGCATCCCACCCATGTCCCACATGGATCCCACCCCATGTCCCACATGACATCATATAGGCTCCATAAGAAGTCTCATCCTAACTATCAGTCCTTGATTGAGTATAGTATGTACGAAAGTGTCAGTTCATATGATAACTTATATGCAAATGATTTGTTGAATAGGAAAAGAAGGCGGAGTCAAATAATTATGCTTGATATAGCCCTTGGGTGTATACCACATGGTATATATAATATCATATGTCCCTCATGACCCCTATCCATGTCCTACATAGCATCCCTCCCTATGTCCATATGCAGTCACATCCTGTCACACTGCCTGACTGAGCATACTAAATAAAAGTCTAGTCAGTTCATATACTGTAGCAACTTTATGCAAATGACTACAATAATAAAGGCAGAGTTTAAATAATCATTCCTGATACAACCATTGGTGCTCAAATATTTTGAAGAATTTTAAGGATTTTAAATCTCCAATGCTGCGAGAGAGAAAATTATATCATTTTACAGTTATCTTCTAAGGAAATATCAAATGTTTTGTAGACTTTTTAGGAAAATTAGTCTTCAATCTGTCTTAAGTGTCTCTGAAAAACTTTAACATTTTGAAAGGAAATTCTGGCCTTCCATAAGGATATTTGAAGAAACTTTAACTTTTTCTGAGGAACTCTTGAAAAACTTTAACATTTTTGAGGAATTCTCAAGAAACTTTAACATTTTAAAGAAATCCCAGGACAAACTGTGGACAAAATGAAACAAAGTTTCCTATCAGAGAGCTTACATTATCATCCAGAAAGCTGGCACCTGACCTCTTGACCTTAAACAGGCTGTCCTCTTCATCATCTAATGCACTGCCTATTCCTCCCCCTGAAGGTTTTCTTGGTTGTCTGCCCTGATGACATCATCACTGCTCTTTGATTGAGATTCCTCTTTGTGGGGGCCTTGACCACTTTCAGCTGTTTTATCAAGTTTGGTTTTCTTTGACTCTAACTCTTTGGTTCTTTTTTCCAGCTTTTGTAAGAATCGTATCCTGGGAGGTACAGCTAAACCAATGGATCTAAATGAAATTCAAAAAAAAACACAAATTTTATATTTTGTCAAGGCTAACATTATATATATTAACAGATACAGCAAACACTTTCCAAATGTTTGTTGACTGCCATTCAGATAAGAGCATTACATTTTAAGAGAACATTATGTCAATTTTGTAGCAATTGTTTTTCCTGCAAGTTTTGTGGTGGTTTTGTCAGATCCTATGTTAATTCACTACACTTAGCTCCTCACAATCAGTCACTGATGAATGTTAGAAAAATTTCCCGCCAACATCTTATTGAGAATAGTCCCCAAAGTTCCTGAATGTTGTTTTTGTTAAAGGCCTGCTTACCTTCAGACTGTGGTTGCAGACCATTTAAAATGATAAAATACTGTACAACAGAACGAAAAAATTGAGTGCTATAAGCAACTGATGATGTAACAAATTTGCCAATAATAACCAAACTCTTCATTTTAAAGGAGACATAAAGTCTGATACAATCATTATTTCATATAATAGCGGATACAAATCTTAATCAACAACCAAAGACAGCACGTCAAATCTTATTTCTATCTCAAGTTATTCATGTTTGAAGTTGACACATGGAGGCTGCCATTTTGTTCAATTCTGTATTGAAATATTGTCCATGATGACATGATTGCCCCAATAGGGACGTAAGAAATTTAATGTATTTCATTTTAAATGTGATTAAAGTTTTTATTCCTAAATGATGTGACACATAAGTTTTAACAGAATGTTTGGTTAATGTTCATGTGTACACAAAAAATTCCTTGACCCTTACATAAGGAAAACAAATTCTCAAAACCTAGAAATCTTGAGGTAGATTATAAAGAAATACAAAGCATACGAACATCCTGCTGGGCTGAAGATATCATATTCTGCATGTTTTAAAATCAAAATGGTGGCTCCCATAGCACTATCTAATAGTAGAATTTAGAGCTCTAAATAATTATACAAATTGTGTTAGATTGCTTATAAGGGAGTATGAAAATTGGTCAGAAAAATTTGTTACTTTTAATTCTATCATATGAAATAATGATTATGTCAGATTTTATGTCTCCTTTAGGTCACCCCATGGCACCTCTTTTCCTTTCAATTTCCTCAAATACATGATCTACGAAATCTGTCCCAGTTACATCAAATTCAAAGCCATTTCATACGTACTGAGCATAGGCCTCAAGAGGGAGCTTGTCAATGTTGAACACCTTCTTGTTCCTCATGAGGTAGACCGACTTGATGTAACTCATAAAGCACCGCTGCGCTGATAGCTTAATGTCGATGTTCTCAGCACAAAATGACATCAGTTTCCTTTGGATAGACTGCTGACGTCTCTGATTTACTCTGGAAAGATGGAAAGGACGATAAATGACACTACTTCTGCTTTAGGTTTGTTTACATCCATGAATGCAAACATCCATGAATGTAAACATCCATGAATGCAAACATCCATGGATGCAAACATCCATGAATGCAAACATCCATGGATGCAAACATCCATGGATGCAAACATCCATGGATGCAAACATCCATGAATGCAAACATCCATGAATGCAAACATCCATGAATGCAAACATCCAAGAATGCAAACTTCCATGAATGAAAACTTTCATGAATGCAAATATCCATGAATGCAAACATCCATGAATGCAAACATCCATGAATGCAAACATCCATGAATGCAAACATCCATGAATGCAAACATCCATTAAATGCAAACATCCATGAATGCAAACATCCATGAATGTAAACATCCATGAATGCAAACATCCATAAATGTAAACATCCATGAATGCAAACTTCCATGAATGTAAACATCTATGAATGCAAATATCCATGGATGCAAACATCCATGAATGCGAACATCCATGAATGCAAACATCCATGAATGCAACTTCCATGAATACAAACATCCATGAATGCAAACATCCCTAAATGCAAATATCCATGAATGCAAACATCCATGAATGCAAACATCCATAAATGCAAATATCCATGAATCTAAACATCCATAAATGCAAATATCCATGAATGCAAACATCCATGAATGCACATATTTGTTTACCCATATTATATATTAAGCCAGTCAGATTTAAAGGGGCATGACACCGTAAGTGTGGGCATAATTTTCTAGAGACTTTAAAATATTCAGCAAAGCTTTTTTACTCATATTGGAGAGCTAAAAATTCTCTTACATCATTATCTATACAAAGAAGTTATCTAGGATTAATGAAGAATAAAATGTTATACTTTTAGGAGGCAAACCAATTCAATAAATATTTAAAAAATTCACCAAAAAGACCCTCTCCCTCACTTATATGTCTGGTTCTCCTTTAACCTAATCTAAGGACATACCACCCAAGAAGAAAAAGTAACTTTGACATGAAAGTATTCCAAATGATCCAATGAAACTATTCTGGAGGACAGTGACCCCTGCATTCTACCATAAATACAATAACAACTCACTCAATTTTCTGGATGGGTATCTTTCTGTCAGTCAACTGCTGCAACATGGCTGCCTCTTCTGAAGGCAGGAGAAACAAAAGTGCCTCTCCATCTTTCTCATATCGTGCCGTGCGGCCTGCTCGATGGATGTAGGTGCTAGCATCTTCCGGACAGTCATACTGGATAACCCAGTGCACAGCTGGGAAGTCTGAAAACACACATTAAAATGGACAATTATTCTTAAAGGTCCATTTGGTGTGCAAAGGTGACATTATCTTAAAGGTCTAGTGACATGCAGTTTAACATATGTACAACAACATTAAATTCTGAGTAACATGCCCTTTAAATCTTTGAAAAAGCTTGAGTTACAGTCAATCAAAGTTTCAAGATTTTAAAATTCAATCAAAGTTTGTGATGTTAAAGTCACTCTTAAGATGTGCTCTTCAATTTAAGCCAGTAATACATTTGATTTCTTCATGTTGTTGCTGTGGAAGTATAATTAAGTCTCACACTACTTGCAAGGAATCAGATGTTGAACTTCAAAATATTTCTTAGAGAAAAATGAAAAATAAAGGATTTAAATAAATGATGGAAGATGTGTTCATGTGCCTATGTCACAAATTATTGTGCAATATGTCACAAATTATTGCGCAATATGTCACAAATTATTGCGCAATAAGCTCCCAAAATTAAAAATGCTGTAAAATTGTCAGTTTTTAACTCACTTCAATATGGTTTTGCTATATGGTCCATTGTAAATTTTGAAGCAATAAAACTCAAGTTGCCTCTAATTTTTAAAATCTTTAAAAATAGCATGTCTCAAACAATAATTTAATAAAATACACAAAGGCCTTTAGAGGAATGGAGGCTGTTATATTAGTCTTTTATCAATCATTTCTACTAAAATCTGCAAGAGCTATTAGAGCTGTGACCGTTTAGCATGTACACGCTACATGCTCGCAAATCCTTGTAAACGTTTACTAAATACTTCATTGAGAGTAATCGTTTTTCATAGTCAGACTTGCCGTTGAAAATCAATAGATCACTCATGATTCAAATCACACACACATTCCGCTGACAAAATTCCAATCAATGACTTTTTACAAACTGTAAACCCGATTAGCATAATCCTTTTTAAATGTGAGAATAACAAATGCGCAGTAATTACCTATGAATGGGGATATTTCGCCGAAATCTGAGTAGGCTAACTTGTGAAATGCACTGCGAATGTGCAGCAGTAAACAGCGAAACTAAGAATAGGCCATAATAAGGCTTCAAATCCCACTCATTCAAGGGTTGTTTTACAAGCTGTTAAATCGGCCAACAAACACACGGTCAAAATACTTCAATTTTACATGTAAATATTACCTGATAAGTCAAATAAATTTTGCAAGAAAGAAAAAAATATTGCAAAATAAACAATCATAAAAAGGTGTGACAGAGCTGAAATTCTAGGTGCTTCGCAAAGATGGTGGCCATTTTTTCGAGAGGACTGACATTTCAGAACTTCCAGGATGGTGGCGTAGTTTTAAAATGTTTTACGGCAAGGTATTATGAAATGTTTTAAGGCGGGGTATCATAGTGTGCAAGATTTTCACAGTGATACTTTGAAAGCCATAGCAAGTACGGCAAAAAATTACGCGATGTTGAGTTTAAATGACATTGAAAGAAAGTTTTATGTTCTTTCTAAACTGAATTTCCAGGCATATTTTCTATAAAAATGATGATTTATACTGTAGGAGTAAACTTTTTACGATTTCGAAAGCAAAATTTGAGCGTCTATTTTGGCAATGGAGTCAATACTTTTGCCATACTGGTTGCGTGATTTTTTTTACTTGCATCGTAAATTTGGAGCAATTTTGGTGTATTTCTGAAAATTACGGTACTGAACGGGTGTAACGATACATGCTCGCTTTTTTTGACGTGTACACGTTTACTAAAATCCCTAAACGTTTACAGCGCTAAGAGCTATAGGAATATCAAAGTGGGAAAACTAATGGCATTTCAAAATGGATTTGAATGAAAGTCTAATGAAATTTCTTTTACCATGTAGCTGCAACATCTAAGAACTATCAAACCAAAAAGAGAAATGCAATATTATTACCAAGGCCTCGTGCTGCTATATCGGTCGCAAACAAGACTGCCGCCTCCTTCTCACAAAATTCATCATAGATAGCAACGCGTCTCAGCTGATGTAACGTGCCGTACAGCGCCATTATTGTCGTGCCTGGTCTTAGCTTACAGAAAATTTCAAATGCATATTTGACCTGGGTGGGAAGAAGCATTGTATCAAATGTTTGTCATTTCCCAAGCATAAGTATTGAATTTGGTTTGGCAAATTTGGGGTTTAGTTTGATTAAAAGAATGTGCTCCCAAATTGTACTATAATCCTATGGCATACCCACTGTAAAACTGACTGCCTCATCCAAACACAATACTCTTTGTATTGTTCTACTGCTACAGCCATTGATTACTTGTCAAACATCTATTCCAATGTGAGGCATGACAATCCTTCATTCAAGTCTGCTCTTCAGCTAAACTTGGCAGACACAAAAACATATATATTACAGAATAGCAAAGTTGGTTTTTCAATTTTTTTAGGTGGTATATAAATACACTATTTTGACTAACTTTCATAGTAAGTTAGGATAATTAACTATTAAACTATCTAGTGTATTAGTTAATCATCTTAGATATATAATGTACAGGCCAGTCACTGTTTGACACCTTTGTGTTTGACAATTTATTCCATTTTTTGCTCTTATTCCGTCATTATTATACGCATATATATATAGGTTATTTGCTTATAGTGAAGTTTATCTTGAGCCTCCGTACTAATGTACATTGGCTACATTCCTTATCCACGTTTTCTTTGAGTTCATTCTTGCAATCAATTTCAATTATAACCTTTTATGGCTGACCTTAAAGTTATTACCTATAATGCAAGAGGTCTGAGGCAATCCCGCAAGCACAGGAAAGTTTTTGCATTCCTCCACAATCAGAACAAAGACGTATATTTCATTCAAGAATCACACTGTACCCATAGTGATGAATTGTATTGGCATAATGAATGGGGTGGGATTGATTTTTTCTCACATGGTTCTAATGTGGGTAGGGAATTATGATTATGTTTATCCAAGTGTAGACGTTCCGGTTACCAAGTCCGAGGTTAATAAGGATGGTCCATTTATAATTCTTGATGTGTCTGCTTGTATGAGTATTTTCACGTTAGCCTGCATATATGCCACAAATATAGATAAGGGGAGACTTTAACTTTCTTTTTAACTTAAATTTCGACAAAAATGGAGGTAATCTTCTGACAAATTTGAATGCAAGAGCGAGGTGTTTAGAGTATATGAATTTACTAGATTTACTGGATATATGATGGGAGCGTAATATTCATATCTCTGATTTTACTTGGGAGTTCTAATATCACTCCAAGCATTCATTGTACATTATACTTTTTTCTCATCTCTAAAAATCTTGTGCATTGTTCTTCTAACTGTTCTTTACCCTTGGTCTTCAGTCGGATCATTCTCTTGTGAATTTAGATTTAAAATTACTTTCGCAAAAGCAAGGTCCAGGTTTTTGGAAATTCAATAACTCTCTTTTAAA
This sequence comes from Chiridota heheva, assembly GCA_020152595.1. NCBI lineage: Eukaryota > Metazoa > Echinodermata > Holothuroidea > Apodida > Chiridotidae > Chiridota > Chiridota heheva. The sequence continues at coordinate 524,551 of JAIGNY010004290.1, forward strand.
TGCTTATATCGGATACAATTTCTTCAGAATTGTATAATTGAGGTACTCTTAACCCGTCCGCATTGTGGAATTTCCTTAAATACAAAATTAGACAAGTGACCCTAAAATATTCTAAAGCCAAAGCTAATGAAAAGCGTCAGCATGAGTCGGCTTTACTTTACTGTATTTCTTATCTTGAACGTTCTTATTTTGTATCTTTTGAGTACACCTGTCATTCTTGAAAGTCTTCAAGAGGCCAGAAGTAAGTTACACCATTTTTATGATTTTAAATTGCAAGGATTGATTGTTAGATCTAGAGCTTACTAAGTGGAGAATGGCGAGAAAAGCACCAAGTATCTTTTTAACTTAAAAAAACATAACGGGGAATGTAATGTCATTCACAAGCTTAAGAACAGTGATGGTAATATTTGTACTGAAACTAAGGTAATTTTGAATGAATTGGAATGTTTTTATGAGGAGCTGTATAGCAGGGATGTTACTTCGACTGACCGTATTTTTATGACTTATTCATAACAACAAAAAACTTAGTATTACTAATGCAAATACATGTGAGGGTCACCTTTCTCTTGATAAGTGGAAGAGTGTAGTATTATTTACTTTTCCAAACGGTAAAGCCCCTGGTAGCGATGGCCTGACAGCAGATTTGTATAAATGTTTTTGGCCCCTGATAGGAACCTTCGTAACTGATGCCTTGAATTCTTATGATAATGCTCACTTTTCGAGTGATCAAAGTCATGCTAGTATTACTTTGATCCCAAAGCCCGGTAAAGACCCTGTTTTTGTTCAGAATTATTGTCCAATTTCATTCTTAAATACCGACTATAAAATTTGTGCTAAGGCAATAGCCTCAAGAGTTGAATGGATTTTAAAAAGTTCATTTGGTCCGTATTAAACAGGCTTCATTAAAAATAATTTTATAGGTAAAAATATCCGTTTTATTCTCGATCTCGTTGACTATTATTCGAACCTGGATGACATGGGTATTATGCATTTAGTTGATTTCAAAAAGGCTTTCGACAGAGTGAGGTGGACTTTATTTTCGAGTGCCTGAAGTTTTTTAATTTTGGAGAAAGCTTTAGTCAGTGGATTAAGACTTTTTATTCTGGTTACAGTGCATGTGTTATAAATAATGGTTACTCATCTGCTACAATTACGATTACAAGGGCAAAAGGGATATCCCCCCGAGTCCTTATATGTTCGTTATATGTGCGAGATTTTAGCGCTAAGCACAAATTGTAACCATGTAATTAAAGGGATTTGTATTGTTGGTACCAATGTTAAAATAATGCAGTACGCGGATGATACAACTCTTTTCCTTGACGGTGGCTTTGAGTCACTCTCTGAACTTGTTATTATTTTTAATATTTTTGAAATTTCTTAGGTCTGAAGATAAATTTTGATAAGTCTACGTTGATTCCTCTGGATGTGTAAGTTCAGGATATTTCTAATTTTCTGAATTTGTGTGGTTTACGCTGGGCAACTGGCCCTGTTACAGTTTAGAGAACTACTTTTTCTAGTTTGTTTGTTTGATGGGCTTAACAGCACCACGACAACACGGGTCAAATTGTGCCTGAGGGTTAGATCATTCCAGAGGTAGGAAGGAAAAGAAACAGGGGGAGATTGAGAGAAACACAACAAATAATTATCAGAAAGCTGGGACTGAGAGAGAAGGTGCATGGGTGAAAAAAAAAAAAAAAAGGAAGTAGAGAGGGTGTGGGAAAGGAGGACTAAATATGGTCCCTCTACAAGGGAAGCATGATGAAGGAAGATCATTTTATCCAGAGGTTTTTCTGAAGCATGATGAAGGAAGATAATTTTATCTGGAAGGTTTTTCTGAAAGAGCTCGGCTATTGAGTTGTGGGGAGCAAGGGAAGCTCTGGGAAGGTTGTACAGGGGGCAAGCAAGGAGAACGTGATGGACTGTGAGGGTGCAATGGCAATTGTTGCAGTGGGGTTGGGGAAGCTAATAAGGAGATGGGGGAGTGAGGTGGGTGGGTGTGACCAATTTTTCTTGTGATAAAGATTAGCTATTTAAGGTTAAACTATACTCCCAAGCTTTCTCGTTTAAAACGTTTACTTCATGTGCAGTCACAGCGTGACCTTTCCCCAATTGGGAACATAACTATTGTTAAAAGTCTTGCACTCCCTCAACTTGTTTTTTTATCCCAGGTTTTGCCCGATCCTCCGCAGTCTTTTTTAAACCAGCTTGAAAAGATATCTTTAATTTTATATGGTCCGGAAAACCAGAAAAGGTTAATTGTTATTGTCAACCACTTTAGTAATGGTGGTCTCAGTGCTATTCATCTGCCTAGTTTTTGCAAAGCTTTAAGTGTTCTTGGGTTAAACAGCTTCTCTATAACTCTCGATTCTTACTGCAAGTTGTTCTTTCATTATCATCTATGCCTTTTTGTCAAAGCCTTACTATTTCAATGTAATTACAACATTAAAGACGTTTTCATCAATAACGAGTTTTTTATGAATGTTTGCAAAGCCTAGTCAAGGTGTACTTTCAGTGATATGTCTACAAATATTAATAATCAAGTTATTTGGAATAATTCTTTTATCAAAATTGATTTCAAAACTGTTTTCTATAAATGTTTGTTTGTTTGATGAGGTCTTAACGGCACCACGACAACGAAGGTCAAATTGTGCCTGAGAGGTCAGATCATTTTAGAGGTAGTGAGGAAAGAGACCAGGGGAAGAATGAGAGAAATTCAAGAACAAAAGCCAGAAAGCTGTGATCGAGAGAGGAGGTGCATGGGTAAAACAAAAACAAAGTAGAGAGGGGGTGGAAGAGGAGAATTAAATATGGTTGTAGAGGATGCATGCTGAAGGAAGGAGACTATTTTATCTGGAGGATTTTTTTGGAAGAACTCAGCAATTGAGTTGTGGGAGCGAGGGAAGCTCTGGGAAGGTTGTACAGGGGCAAGCAAGGAGAACGTGTTGGATTGTGAGGATGCAGTGGCAATTGTTACAGAGGGGTTGGGGGGAACCAATAAGGAGGTGGGAGTGAGTGAGGTGGGTGTGACCAATTCTAAGACGGGTAATATGAACGTTGTCGATACGAGAAAGGTTGTTGATGGTGGATTTGATCGGGATTGTGGGCTGGATAACATGGAGTTTGTTATCAATTTGGAAGTTCCATAAGGTTTGCCAGCGGTCACGAACAAGAGAAGCGATAAGCGGTTTGATGTCAGAGAGGGTTTTGGGAAAAGGGGAAGGGAGGAGGTTAAGGGCAAGCTTAGCGGCTGTATCAGCCCTGTCATTGCCAGGGATGCCAACATGGCTGGGTATTCAGGAGAAAAGAGCACTTTTCCTGCAGAGGGTGGGAGAAAAGAGTTTCTGGAGGAGGAGGTGGCAGGTGAGGTTATCCCATTTAAGATTGAGTAATGAAGTAAGAACAGCCTTTGAGTCAGAGAAAATGGCAAAGTGACTAAGAGGAGAGTACTCAATAAAGTTGAGGGCGAAGAGAATGACCTTAGCCTCGGCTTAAAAGATGGATGAGTGGTCAGGAAGTCTGCTACTGAGGGTGATGTCTTGGATGATGGCAGCAGCAGCTGTCTTGTTGCCTTCCTTGGAGCCATCAGTATAGATGGAGGTGTAATTTGAGAGTTGGTCTTTGATTTGGTTGTGGAGATTGATGAAGAGATTAGGGTGAGTTTGAGTTTTGTTATAAGTGGAGAGGTCTAGGTGGACAGAAGGAAGGGGGGTGGCCCAAGGCGGAAAAGTGGGCCAGGAGTAGGTGCCGAGAGTGGCGGGGTTGATGCCAAGTTGAAAGAGGTCTGATTTAATGCGTAAGCTGAAGGGAGGCGATAGGGTTTTAGTCCTATCAAAGTGGGAGGAGAAATTGGGGTACCTAATGAGGTTGTAAACAGGGTTCTGGGTGTTGGTGAGGACTCTAAAAGCATAGGAGAGGCTAAGCTTTTTACATCTAAGTAGAAAGGGGGGTTCGTTGGCTTCAACATGAAGGCTAGTGATTGGGGAGGTCCTGTAGGCTCCTAGACAAAGCCTGAGGGCTTCATTTTGGATGGTGTTAATGTGCTTGAGGTATGAGTTGTGAGCGACACAGTAAACAATATTGCCATAGTCAAGCTTGGCACGAATGGTGAGCCTGAAAATTTTGAGGAGAGCATAGCGGTTCGCCCCCCAAGTAGTGTTGGAGAGCAGTCGGAGGAGGTTGAGGCAGCTATTGCATTTTAGTTTCAGGTTGGTGATGTGTGGCTTGTAGGTGAGCTTGGGGTCTAGAGTTAGACCAAGGAACTTTGTGTTTTCAACTTTAGGGATGCGATTCCCATTGAGCACAAAGTTCGGGTTGGGGTGGAGGTTGTTGAAATGACAAAAGTGCATGCAGACTGTCTTGTCTTTGGAGAATTTAAAACCGTTATTGTTGCTCCAGACTTGCAGCTGATTGAGGCTGGTTTTGGAGCCTATTTTCAACAATAGGAAAGCTAGGGAGGAGTAGAAGATGGTGAAGTCATCCACGTGAGGGGCACGTTTGATGCTGGGGCCAAGATCATTCCCGATGTCATTAATGCTCAGGTTGAAGAGAGTGGGGAGAGGATGCTGCCTTGGGGACGCCCTCTTCTTGGGGTACGGCTTGGAGAGGGTGTGGCCAATACGAACTTGGAAGTGCCTAAGTGAGAGGAAGTTTTGAATAAAGATGGGGAGGTGGCCTCTGAGGCCAATGGTGTGAAGTTTCCGGGTAATGCCGTATTTCCAAGTAGTGTCGAAAGCTTTCTCGAGGTCAAAAAATATGGCAATGAGGTGTTCCTTTTTGCAAAGGATTCCCGGATAGCGGTGTCGAGCGTAATTAACTGGTCTAGGTATTGCGGCGTTTCGGGAAGCCGCTTTGGTGAGGAGAGAGGATTCTGTTGGTCTCGAGGAACCAGTTTAGTCTCTGATTAATGATCTTTTCCATAATTTTACAGAGACAGCAAGTAAGGGCGATGGGTCGGTAGCTGGTGGGTCGGTGCTATCCTTCCCGGTTTAAGGACGGGGATGACAATAGCTGTCCTCCAGATAGGGGGAAAGGAGTGTGAGGACCAAATGTGGTTGAAGATGGTGAGTAGGGTAGTGGTGGCCTTGAAGGGGAGGTGTTTCAGAAACTGATAGGGGATGTTATCTGGGCCATTGGAGGTGCAGCCAGCGTCGTTGATGGCTTGGTTTTCTATAACAGATGGTATGAGAAAGGTGTTGTTTTCATAAAGGATCTTTATGATGAATGATGCCTTTGTCTTGCACTTGTTTTAAAAGTAAGCTTAACATTCGGAACTGCCCTTTTACTAGTTATTATAGTATATTGTCTGCCAACCCACAACGTTGGAAACGCATTTTAATTGTGTTAACGTTGATCCCATAGAACCTCCTCCATTGATATTGTTTCTGATATTTCTTCCCCCTCTTGTTATATCTATAAGCGGCTGGTCCAGAGAATAGCAGGCCTGCCCACCTGCATTAAGATCTATAAGCGGCTGGTCCAGAGAATAGCAGGCCTGCCTACCTGCATTAAGATCTATAAGCAGCTGGTTCAGAGAATAGCAGGCCTGCCTACCTGCATTAAGAAATGGAATACTTATTGTGTGTTCAGTGACGCTCAGTGGCATCTGGTCTTCTAAATTCCATTCGGTTTTTTGAGGGATTGTAAAACTTGGGTTTATTCATAAAATTCTTGGTACTAATTATAGGTTGTTTAAGATGCAATTAAAGAAAACCCTTGTTATACTTTTTGTAATGCTTACAATAAGACCCCAGAATACCTGTTCTGGAGCGTGCAATATCATTTCAAATTTTATTTTAAACGTCGAGCAGAAGATCTTTGGTTTTAAATTGTCCTTTCTAAAAAGAATGTGTTTGTCAGTTACAGGTTGTATTTAAAACATCCTTAAAATTGTTTCATTTTTCATATGAAATATTTTGATTTATCAAAAAAAGATGTGATAGATACTACAGTATGCCAACTGTTAATGAAGTTCAAATATCTCCTCCAGGTGGCAAGTTTTATATGCCAAAGCAAGGCTACCTCAACAATAGCTGTTGGAAAATTTAAAAGTGCCTTTTAGCACTGTAGTGCACTGTTTACCTAAGTGTATTGTTGCTGTATATATTATGTGCAGAGTCAAATGCATTGTATGTTTTATTGTTTAAATGTACGGTAGCTCTGAGAAACAGGACTAATTATTGTGAACATTTGATGTTATATGTATTCCGCATTACTGCATTCACTAATATGTAATAGTGTTATGCAGTATTCCTCCGTCCTTCTTTGTTAACATAACCAGTCTGGCCTCCATACAGCCTACTCATTAAATAATCACTTCCTGAGTGGGTTCTGTTCCCAGTAGATTTTATTACCATAATATTATTATTATTCCTCTTGTCTGGTCTCAGAAGCCCCACACCTTCAATTTGTACTCAAGTTTCATCCATGCATAGTCAGCACATATTAACCAAATACTGACATATGATTGGTCTAGCCACCCTAGGGTTGCACGAGGTTGGAAATGAAGAAACTGACCAGAGAGCAGACGGGCATTAGACTTAAAACGTTTGAGATTACGACTAGAGATTACTTGTGAACTTAGAAATAAACTGATGTATCTGAATCAAGCTTGGTTTTAAATTATTTATTATGCTGCCCTGAGTTTTACACAACAATACAGTAGTACTGATGTGTATTTGATTTGATGAGAACATTTAATAAATGATGGCAAAACAAAAAAAGATATATAACTATACATTATAACTATTTAAGACTAGTTAACAAATAAACTATCTAGACTAGCTTAACCTAAGCATTCTTAAACGTAATTTCAAATTGCACTCAGCTGAAACTAAAGAGTGTTTTTGTGTGTGAATTTTCAAGAAAAACAATTGTGTTAAGTTGTCACAGAAATACATTCACTCCTTGAGTGCATTTGAACTTTTATATTTAAAACCCATAATAATCTCAATGTAAGAAGTATTGAAAGCACAAAAAGCAAGTGATGCTGTAGGTCAAAGTTGCTTTTGAATATTCATATCTGGGTCACTTTCACTTTGCATGCATGAGAGAAGCATTTAATTAGTCTTGGGACCCCAGGAGAATACACCAGAGCGCTAATTTAGCTTAAAGAGGAAATCTCATCTCAGTCAAATTGTAATGTTCATATCTTTCACGTCACATGCAGTTGTGGATCGTTTCTAATTAAAGTATGGACTGTATGCATTGTGTGTATTTATGTACAGTGTGCTAGTCACTTCCACAGCGGTTACTAATTGGTTGTTGGTATTTGTGTATGACCAATCAGAAATGTTAGCTATTATTGTATTACTGTTCATGTTAACACGATATCAGGCCTTTATCACATGTTAACACAATATCTGGCCTTTAACACATGTTAACACAATATCTGGCCTTTTAAACATGTTAACATGATATCTGGCCATTAATGCATGTTAACTCGATATCTGGCCTTTAATGCATGTTAACACCATATCTGGCCTTTAACACATGTTAACACGATATCTGGCCTTTAACGAATGTTAACATGATATTTGGCCTTTAACACATCTTAACTTAATATCTGGCCATTAATGCATGTTAACACGATATTTGGCCTTTAACGCATGTTGACACAATATCTGGCCTTTAACACATGTTTATCACATGTTAATCTGGCCTTTCCAATAAGGATGTTGCGATATCTGGTCATTATCCGATATCTGGCCATTAACGCATGTTAAGACGATATCTGGCCTTTATTGCATGTTAACATGATATCTGGCCTTTAACGCTAATCCAAGAAGGATTGCTCTTACCTCTTTGCAACTTGCCATAAAAACGAGAATCTTTTTGTCCTTATGAGCTTTGATGAATGAAAACAGAATGTCCATCTTCTGGTGCAGCTCACAGACGATAAAACTCTGTAAGATCAATATATACACTTGTCTGTTCAAATCTTTTCCACTCAGTATAGTTTTAAAAAACAACACAAAAAAAGACGTTTCAGGTCGATGGAGGAGGTCCAAATAAATATTTGATAAAGTTGAGCATTCCCTTTTTAGAACCAGAAAACTTCTGATGCACCAGAGCTGGAATTAATTATAAAATTTCCCATGGGTATCAAAAATCTTTCCACAAAAAATTGTAACAGAAATAATATTAATGTAGTAGTAAATACATCTTTACATGCTCCCCTGCTTTTCAGAGCACATATTGACCATATAAACTGCTGCTTACTCAAGAAATCTTTTAAGGAAAGAAAAACCATTTTTGAAATTTTTTATTTTCTTATATATATAAAAAAATTTATGGAAAAAATAGATTCTTCCCACGAATTCCTGTTTCTTCCTGCGGTTATGACTCCCGGAATCGTATCAATTTTTAAGTTCTGTGATGCACAATATGAATTTTAGTTTTAATTTCTTGAAAAGTAAACTTAATCATAGAATGGGTCTGCAAAAAACCAGCACCAAAAGCTTTTGTGGTTCCGATGCTTTTTTTCCATAAGGTGATTGATTTGCAAAATTTGTATTAACTGTCATGTCATTGCATGTAATGCGAATTTTTTTGTTCATTGATGTTTAATCATAAATTAGGCCACACCCGCAAATAATTTTTCTGACAACATTAGCATTTGCACAATAATTAACAACATTATCATAGTACTTACTGTAAGTATGATGCAAAAACTGTAGCTCATTTATCCTATTTCAAGAATTTTTCAGAAGGCCCCGCCTACTCATTAAGATTCAGGACATCACTACCACAACATTAGACCATATGTACAACCGTGAGTTATTTGTGCATCACTCATGGTGTGAAACTAGTTCATAGTATTTGAGATATCGTGTTTACGGGCATACAGTTGCTCATTTATCACTTTTTCAAATTGTCCACTTATTTGTATGCATTAAATCACCACCATGAACATTAAGGCACATCTGCAGACCATAAGCTATCTGTGTACCACACATGATGTGAATCCAGTTCATAGTTTTTGAGATATTGTGCTTACAACCATTTTCTTTATAAAATAGTATAAGTATCAAGCCCACAAGCCCCGCCCACTATGCATATTTATGAAAGTCAACAATTTTACATCATGAAGATGTACACACCAGCTAACACCATAATAATACCAAATATGAAACAAAACAGACATGCGGTTATTAGAATATGAACATTTCCAAATTTTTACGTTAAGCCCCGCCTACTCATTAATATGCGTGACCTCCAAAATCAATAGTATAGGAGTACATCTTCGGACTATGAGCCATCTGTTTACCTCATATGACCTAAATCCAATATCTTTCTTGAGATATTATGTTTACAAGCTCTTTTTGGTGAAATTATATCTAAAGGATTAGTGAAGTCATGTCCATCTTATATAAGAAAGAACTTCAAAAGAAACAAAATGGTGAATCAAGCGTTGAAAAAACTTATCCCGTTAAGGAGATGTTGAAGTTTAAAGCTCTGTCTTATCTGTGTAGTAATAATTGGTGTAGTAAGTCTACTATGGAAAGTTGGCATCTTCATCCTCTTATTGTTAACTAATGTTAATGTATTTTAAAGAAAGTTTATCTAACATTTAATCTTTTCACTATTTAAATTATTTTTCCTCTTTCTTTAGGTGGTATATAAATATCCTTCCTAGATTCAGTTTCACAACTTTTTTGACATATCCCATGGTTTTTAGGCCACAAAATCGCAAGGACAGAATGTGATAGAATACATAACAACTTTGAGGAATCTGAGGCTATAACATCACAAACTAGTCTGATTTCTTTTTTTTTTTTTTTTTTTTTTTTTTTTTAAATAATACCAAACTTCAAACTTAGATATCTCCTTAACAGACTAAGATTTTTGAATGCTTTCTTCACCATTTTGTTTCTTTTGACGTCCTCTTTCATACAAGATATGACTTGCTTGACCCCTGAATTAATCATTTAAGCCTATGGATATGAAGGAAATTTAACACTTGAATTCTATGGATATGAAGGAATTCAACACTTTAATTCTATGATACTTTCGTGGTTTCAAATAACCTTTAAAACATCTTTTGTGCCCCAACACAACCTGAAATATGAGCTTGAGAATTACTTAAAGAATTCCCACCACCACAAACACACTCTTTCATAAAAGCCAAATAAAGACAAGAAAATGAGCAAAATACCTGTTCAAGTTGTACTGGGGTGCTGTACTCATGATGCTCATGCACTGCCACGTACCTTGGGTCCTTCATACTCACGCGAGCTAGGTCTTTGACAGATCTAAAAACAAAAGAAAAGTTCCTCTGGGGTAAGTAAGATCTGCAGAAATTTAGAAATACTTCAAATACATGTAAAATTGTAAACAATTAATTGGAATATATTGCTATGAATGAAAATGCAAGCTTTATTATGTTGAAGAATCACAACTGGGAGAAAATAATGCTATCCAACCTCATTAGACACCCCCTCCCTCCCTCCCAAGCACTTTGGACATTGACATCAAAATCATGGTTTGGTTATTTTGATCCGCAGTTACAAACACTGGCAGTATCAGACACAAGCAGCAACACGCTACTTGCAAAAAATCTCAAAGAGGCTCAATAATGGCAAATGTTTTACCTGGGACTGTTGTAAATGCAATAAAGGACGGTCTGTTGAGTTGACAATCTAGGACAAAATAAGCTGTGGCCTTTTTAAAGCCCCTTGTACCCCACCTCAATGTTGGAGATAGAGAGGATCATCCCTGGACACTTATAGTTCAAGCAGCATTGAAATGGGGTACAAGGGGGAAAGTGCGACACAATTCTAAGAAGCAGCTAGTCAACCTTCAACACTGCTGATTTTTTAGGTTAGTCTGGATTACTAATTTAGCTAGTTTTACTTTCTGCTAGGTTTCCGCAAGTATTAATAACATATCTTTATATAGTGTCAAATTCTGCATGTCACAAGAAAACACAGCTCAAGGCACTTTACAAGGTCAAGATTCACTAACAGTCCGTTATGATTCAAAGGTATTTATGAAGAGAAGAGTATTTATAGTCTTTTTAAATGAATTGAGTTCTTGAAGACATTAGCAAAATGTGGCACTTTATAATACATAAGTGAACAGCTGCATATCTAAAAGACAATAAGAATTAGTTAATGGACAATCAAATCTCACTCACTTTGTCTGTGTAGCTGAAAAGAGCAGAGTTTGTCGGGATGTCGGCAAATGCTGAAAAATGGCATTCATAGTCTTTTGAAAGCCTAGATCCAGTATACGGTCAGCCTCATCAAGCACTGTTTGAAAAAAAACAAAATCATTCAAATATTGATCTACAAGGAAGGTTCATATTCATACATATATATATATATATATATATATATATATATATATATATATATATATATATATATATATATATATATATATATATATATATATAAATATATAATATATATAAATATAAATATATATATATATATATATATATCTATATCAATAACTATGTTTTATGACTTAAAATAGCAAATAATGTACTTAAAAACAGGTTAAGCTATCAATCATTAAAGCTAATGATATAGTAGAGAAAGGGGACTACTGCAGCTCATAACAGTTATACAGTCATTTGATATAGCCTTACTTTAGATCCCCTTGCATCTTTATCATACAAAGTAATAAGTAGGCAAAGTTGATATATCAACATGTTTCAATATATATATATACATATTTTTTTATTTTTCAATATTTTCCATTATCAATCACTAACGAAAAGGCAAGAAACAAAGAAACACATTCAAATATGCAGTAACTACTATCCAGGAAATATTATATTGGAATCGAAAATGATTATCAATATTTTGAAGATAATCATAGTGTCTCGGAGGTAGAGAGTTAAACTAGTATTTCTAATGTCCTGAGTTTGATTCTGACAATATGACTGCATTGTATCCTGGAGCAATATTTTATTCACTTTCTTTCTGTTCATACCAAAATCTACGGCTCTGGCATTTAAAACCGTGAGAAAAACAGAAATTAAAAGATTAGTTTAGGGGTCAAGCAAGTCCATCTTATTTAAAAGAGGACTTCAAAAGAAACAAAATAGTGAAAAAAGCATTTAAAAATCTTACCTGTGAAAAAAAAAAATCATTGATAGAAGAAAAAAAAAATTGTGGACTTTTTTGGGTAATTTCTTATGTAAGCAACAGTATATGTGTTAAAAGTAAGGTTTCTGCCACAATATTCCAGCTTCATTGCTCTAAACACATCCCCCATGTAACTTTGTGATAAAAAATACATTAAATTGTGAAAGAGGGAACATGTGTGGTAAAGTGTAAACATAAAACAATGTTTTTTCCCCTTGCATTTTCCTTGTATTTCTCTTGTATTTTCCACCATTTTCCTGTATATCCCTTCATTTTTTAGTATATTTCTTCATTTTTTAATATATCCCTTCATTTTTTAGTATATTTCTTCATTTTTTAGTATATTTCTTCATTTTTTAGTATATCCCTTCATTTTCTAGTATATCCTTTCATTTTTTAGTATATCCCTTCATTTTTAAGTATATCCCTTCATTTGTTAGTATTCCCCTTCATTTTTTAGTATATCCCTTCATTTTTTAGTATATCCCTTCATTTTCTAGTATATCCTTTCATTTTTAGTATATCCCTTCATTTTTTGGTATATCCTTCATTTTTAGTATATCCCTTCATTTTTAGTATATCCCTTCAATTTTTAGTATATCCCTTCATTTTTTAGTATACCCTTCATTTTTAGTATATCCCTTCATTTTTTAGTATATCCCTTCATTTTCTAGTATATCCTTTCATTTTTTGGTATATCCTTCATTTTTTGGTATATCCCTTCATTTTTAGTATATCCCTTCATTTTTTAGTATATCCTTCATTTTCTAGTATATCCCTTCATTTTTTAGTATATCCCTTCATTTTTTGGTATATCCCTTCATTTTTAGTATATCCCTTCATTTTTAGTATACCCTTCATTTTTAGTATATCCCTTCATTTTTTAGTATATCCCTCCATTTTTTAGTATATCCCTTCATTTTCTAGTATATCCTTTCATTTTTAGTATATCCCTTCATTTTTTGGTATATCCCTTCATTTTTAGTATATCCCTTCATTTTTAGTATATCCCTTCATTTTTAGTATATCCCTTCATTTGTTAATATATCCCTTCATTTTGTTAGTATTTCCCTTCATTTTGTTTGTATATCCCTTCATTTTTAGTATATCCCTTCATTTTTAGTATATCCCTTCATTTTTTAGTATATCCCTTCATTTTCTAGTATATCCTTTCATTTTTAGTATATCCCTTCATTTTTGGTATATCCCTTCATTTTTAGTATATCCCTTCATTTTTTAGTATACCCCTTCATTTTTAGTATATCCCTTCATTTTTAGTATATCCCTTCATTTTTAGTATATCCCTTCATTTTCTAGTATATCCTTTCATTTTTAGTATATCCCTTCAATTTTTTGGTATATCCCTTCATTTTTAGTATATCCCTTCATTTTTAGTATATCCCTTCATTTTTAGTATATCCCTTCATTTTTAGTATATCCCTTCATTTTTAGTATATCCTTCATTTTCTAGTATATCCTTTCATTTTTAGTATATCCCTTCATTTTTGGTATATCCCTTCATTTTTAGTATATCCCTTCATTTTTTAGTAAATTTCTTCATTTTTAGTATATCCTTTCATTTTTAGTATATCCCTTCATTTTTAGTATATCCCTTCATTTTTTGGTATACCCCTTCATTTTTTAGTATATCCCTTCATTTTTGGTATATCCCTTCATTTTTAGTATATCCTTCTTTTTTAGTAAATTTCTTCATTTTTTAGTATATCCTTTCATTTTTTAGTATATCCCTTCATTTTTTAGTATATCCTTTCATTTTGTTAGTATTTCCCTTCATTTTGTTTGTATATCCTTCATTTTGCTTTTGTTGAGTTTCCCTTTGTGTTTCATTGTTGGAATTTAACACTTACCTAGCAAGTTTAAGCTACTGCATTCAAAGTTGGCTGTTGAGTCAAGGTGCTGTAGCAGCCTTCCAGGGGTGCACACCACAATGTTGGTGCGAGAAATCTTTTCTGATTCCTCCTCCAGATTCTATGAATAAAATGGTGTATATTTTTTAGTATGTATATGAAATAACAGAATACAATTTAGATTTACTTTTACAATGCAGAATAGCATTTCAGGGAGAAAATGGACTTAACAACAATTGAGCTATATGATGGTACTGTTTATGTTGCAAAGTATCACACTGCTACCTCCTTTGTATTGCTTTTAGTGTCATATTTTTCAATTAATTTTGGGGTTAGTCACCCCAATAATAAACCCAAACACTACCACCACAAAATAAAACTACAGAAAAAAACAAAACCAAAGATGCCAAGGATTAGTAAAGAAGTGATCAATGTTGACTTTGAAATAGTGAACAGCATAAGAGCTAACCACTCACTCAGGCAAACCATTCCACTCATTTATCAATCCTTTACAAAAAGCTATTACATCTAACACCAATCTGTGAGAGTTTTTTTTGGTCAACCCTAAACTGTGACCATGTGTCACATCAAGATTAGCTGAAACATGCAAGAAATCACAGAAAATCAAAAGCATCACTACCAGATAGAAATTTAAAAACCTGAATCATATCGTCTCAACTCAGGAGCGGTCAAACCAAGATTTAGCAACTTAGATTCATAAGATTCCTTACTTTGGATATATAAAGTCAAGTGGCTCTTTGCTGAACCTGCTCCAAAATTAAATTTATGGTAGTTCATAAAAGTTTTAAGCCCTGCAAATATTTGTTTGCCACTGTGGTTGTTCCACAACTGATACAATCTTAATCTTACCTTTCCCCCAATTATCAAACCAGCTGAGAAATCGTGCTGCTTTCCAATCTTGCACAGAACCTCAAAGGTCTGATATGCAAGCTCCCTGGTGGGTGCGATGATGAGGGCGCCAAGACCATCCTCTGAGGTCCACCGTTCTCGATAAAGACACTCCAAAACCTTTTAGAAAACAAATTAAATGAATCAGTTAACATTTAACCTGTAAAATTGTAGTAAGTGATACCTCAAGATGGGAAAATAGCAAATACATATGAGTTGGTTTAATGTCAATAAGAATCATTTAATCTATGGCAAATTGTCCACTCTTTCCTCTGGCACCACTTAGTTTTTCAAATTACTTTCTAAACACATCAGGCTTTACTCCTTCCAATACTATGGAGTGCAGCTTAAGTTGCAAAATCTATCAATTTTCCAACTGCATTTTGCTAAGCCAAAATATCAACAAACATGTTCAAATATGATCTTTAACTGTTTCTGATTTAAAATTCAAGTAAAAGTGCAAATGGTTTACCAGAAATCCACTAATAAATATGTGATAGATTTGCTAGAATTTTAATAGCAGAACTAAGAAAACATTGGTGCAACTGTGTAACATGTTTATTCAGAAACAACGAAGAACAAAGAGGGACAGAGCTGGAATTAATTATAAAAATTTCACTAAAGGTGTTGAAAATCTTCCAACGAAAAATAGCAACAGAAACAATATTAATGTAGTGAATACATCTTTGTATGCTTCCCTCTTTCGCAATTTATGTTCTTTTCATCGCACAATTACATGGGGGATGTTTTTAGAGCACATATTTACTACATATACTGTTGTTTACGCAAGAAATCTGAGATTTTTTAAAGATTGTTTTTCTCCCCGCGAATTCCAGATTTTCCCACGGTACTGGAACCGTATATTTTTCCAGCTCCAAAGAGGATGTTTTGCGCTTACACATCATACTACATTATCTTACCGGAATAAGAAATGCCAAAGTCTTTCCAGAGCCTGTTTTTGCAGCTCCAAGAATATCAAATCCCTGCAATGCTAATCCAATGGAACTTTTCTGGATCTCTGTAGGTATGGTATAACTGCCTTCTTTCAGCCCAGCTTGCGTTCTCTTGCAAAGAGGAAAATCTTGAAAAGAATCAATTTCACCTGGTTTGATCTACAAAAAGGAAAAGGAAATTAATTGGTGTTAATTAACTGATGAATATTCATGATTTATACTCCAGATCTGTAAAGTTGAGTAAAATCTTTACTTTTTTATTCAAAAATGATAATAAAATTGTCACATTTATCTCACGGTCAGTTGGAAACAAATTTGGAAACTAAGTAGGACCTATATTTTATTTTTGACCAAGGCTAGGCTTATGACAAATTTTTTCTAGGGTGAACCGTGTGGTTTTTATCCACTTGAAGATTTTTGCCATCAGTCACAAGAAGGAAGTAAAAAATAATACTTTTGCTTCTGTTTTGAATGATGAATCAATGAAATGCATAATGCTGAAGCTCAACAAAATTTTGATGTGACATATACATGTCAGTGGTGGGTGGTGGTTATTTTAGTATTTTCTTATTTTAATCCTCTTCATCAGGTCACAAGTTTAGCAGCATGTTGATTTTCAGATAAGTGGGGGTGCTGTCAGAATATATTTCTTTTGTAATTTTGTATATTTGCCTGATATCCACAACTTCCCCCCCCCTCCTCTAGTGGCATGTAGCCATAGGAAATGGAGACCCTTCCCCAACTTTGAAAACATTCCAGCGCCATTGTACATTGTGTAGTCAAGATAAAATAATCAAAGAACTAATATAAGTATAGATGTATTTTGTACCCGATTTTGTATTGTCAATACGAATGGAACCCTTGCATCAAGGATGTTTCTTCAGCAACATATCCCTGCTATCACCGTCTCAATATATTCAAAATGTAATAATATCACAAGGTAGCCCATGCCAATTCAATTTTGATTGTCATTTTTCAAATATTGTCTCCTTTCTACAAAGAAGCATCAGTGGACCCCCACCCACCATAGCATGTGCCACAGAGAAGGGCCAAGACTCCCCACTTTTTCACAAATCATACGGATGACCTGCAATTTTGTAACAATTACTGTTGCAAAAAATGGGGTGTGTCCATCCAATACGTGCAAATTCAAAATATTTAACATTGAAAACTTTGAACAAAAACACAAACCTGATTAAAATACTTTCCATGCATGCTTGTACAACATTTAAAACATGCAAGTCAAAGATACAAAACTCAAAAATTGTATAACTTGAATGATCAAATGATTATACTCATGGATAATTACTCATGGACAATTACTCATGGACAATTACTCATGGATAATTACTCACGGATAATTACTCACGGATAATTACTCATGGATAATTACTCATGGAAAATTACTCATGGAAAATTACTCATGGATAATTACTCATGGATAATTACTCATGGATAATTACTCATGGATAATTACTCATGGATAATTACTCATGGATAATTACTCATGGATAATTACTCATGGATAATTACTCATGGATAATTACTCATGGATAATTACTCATGGATAATTGCTCATGGATAATTGCTCATGGATAATTACTCATGGATAATTACTCATGGATAATAACTCATGGATAATTACTCATGGATAATTACTCATGGATAATTACTCATGGATAATTACTCATGGATAATTACTCATGGATAATTCCTGGAAGCAGGGCTGTAATTCTTCTGCTTAAAGTGAAGGGAGTGGCATATAGCCATACTTTTTCTCCATAAAGTGGGGAGAAAAAAATTATACAAAAATGATGTATTTTTGTTTTAAGTTCTGCCAGAAAGGGAATTGCACCGTCCCTCAGGAAATACGGTTCTGCCTAGCATAATTAGATAAAAAGGGACCCATTTTCTGTGCATTTGAGGAAAAGTCTGCTCGAAATACACAATAAGTCCATATTTGAGTTTAGTTTAAACAAGGAAGTACTGTGTAGTAGTGCCTTGGTTTAAACTCTAAATTTTTAATTTAAGAGAGAGAATAGACATGATCCCACCTCAGGGGAAAACAGGGGGCTAAATTAATCTGTCTGGAATATAATTATTTCCCAATGACCAGTCAAAAGATCAACCAAGAACTTTTCTTTTTCATTTAATCAATGTTAAGTTTTAAACCCACAAATTTAATGTGACTTCTTTGAAATTTGATAGCTCTCTCTTGAGTTACAAATGTTAGAAAAACAGATCCTGCCCACAAAAGATTTTGCTAATATACACTGCAAAGAAATATATATATATATATATATATATATATATATATATATATATATATATATATATATATATATATATATATATATATATATATATATATATATATATATATATATATATATATATATATATATATGCTAACCAATATTTCAAATGAATGAATCCAAAGCAAAAATAATATTAATGTGTTACTTGTAGTTTATTGGCTATGGCAACATTTGTGAACAGGTGTGTGAAACCTGATCTGTTTTTATAAGTTTGTGTAATGTTTAGGGACCTGCTTTTACTGCTTACATGGAACGGAATTTTTTTGGAAATTTTTGTGGAAGCCTGACTACGATAGGATTAAACAATTACGCTAAAAAAAAAACATTTTTAACAAAAGACACGAGTCATTTATTCATTGTGAGTTTTTATTATAGATATATTGTCCTTGTGAATGATCTATAAACCTGTTGGTAACCAAATTAGAAAAGACAAAGTACACATTTTTTTGAACCTTTATCAGCCTCAGTTGGAGGAGAACAACACCATAATTCTATGTTACATTCAACAACATTAGTGTACATCAAATATATGGGGGCTACAACTTAATGTCAAGTGTATTGGGGACCAAATGCAACTCACTCAACAGGTATTGATCTGTATCAAACCTTCCCTTGTTCGGGGCAACAAGCCCCTGGCGTGTCTTGTGTTTATTGTTCATTCCCTAATAGGGTGGTACCAAATTTCTTACACTAACACTTGTTGATTCTTTCAATTTCTTATCAAGCAGTCAAGCGTGGTTTCATATTATAACTGTGAACCGCTACGCATGCATTGCATAGCTGCATGCAGTTCTTCGTGCTCATGGAACTAATTATTTATGTATCAGTACATATTTCCAGTTTTGACTGTTGATTAAGCTGAAAATGATGAAAATAAAATTGCTTTATTTCAGATATGCAAACAGTAAATGAAAAACTGAATACATCCTGTGTGTAGATTTTCATGCTCTTCCTGCCAAATTTCACAAATTTCTAGCCCAAAACCTCTGACTAGAGATACATTGCAAAAATGGGCGACACAAGTTAACAGAAATCATCCCATTTTATAGCCTCAATGACATAGTCCACTATAGGCATAGTGGGTAGGACATAATGTGAATTTGCTGACAAAAGCTTGTAATCACAGTATCTAAAGAATGATATACTGGATTCAAGTCATATGTGGTACACAGATAGCCCATGGTCTGTGGATGTGCCTTATTTGTTTTGGTAGTGATATTATGCATATTAATGATGCTGAGCTTAACCTAAAATTCTTCAAATATGATACATGAGCAGCCGTATGTCTGTTTTGCATCATACTTGCTATGATAATGTTATTAATTATTGTGCACATGCTAGTGTTGTCAATAGGTATGTCTATTTCATTGATCTGCATCATGCATGATGGTGGTGGCTTAGGAATAAATAAATATCCTGGAACAAATATTTCATGATATGCAATGACATGACAGTTAATATACGAAACTTGCAAATCAATCAGCATATGAAAAAAAGTATCGAACCAGAAAACCTTTTGGCCCTGCTTAATATTTCATGCCAAAGTTCAGAGAATAGAGTGATGATTGATGGCTTGTCACAAAATTTCAAACTTGTCACATAAATGTCTCAAATGTGACATAATTTTTGCACCTTTTACACATGTCACATTAGTTTTGCCTTTGTCACATTTGATTGGAATAGATTCACATATCATGACCAATTGACCAGTGATACTCATAGAAAGGATCATTTGGTTATGTCTGTTCCTGAAAAAAGGAATCCACCACTAAAATGCAACAACACCTATGAGTGTGAGTAAAGGGTAAAACATGTCACAAGATGTCAGACAAATTTTAATACATCTGTTTATGTTCATTTTGTCACAAAATATTCAAAATGTCACAGAATTTTGGACATTGAAATTTTGTCACAATATGTCACCATGGTCACAGATGCTCCATTATCTGAAACATGAATTTTTGGGTCTTAATTTTAATGTAGTCACAGAGTCATCTCATCTAAAAAAAATGTTTAATTCACCTTAAGGACACAATGGAGGAAAGGAGTCTGGCAAACATGTAGACTTCAAATTGTTCATGTAATCGATCACCCAACTACAAAGGACAAACTTAAATATAGGCCTTGACAATTGAAGTAAGCAACTCAAGCACTAGTGAGATAAACACCTCACTCAGTAGGGCACTACTTGCAAGGCAATACTTGCATACTGAGTGAGACAACGCATAATACACTCGTAACGTTGAAAACCACTCAGACAACAATAAGATAATTGTGAAATAAAAACCCTTCTCAAAACTGCCAAAAGTACTCACAGCTATGATTTTGATTACATTAGTGTCTTGAAACTTTAAAGTATTTTCAAACTAAGTTACAAATGAAATGATGAACATTTTATTGGTAAAAAACATAAATTACGGAAGAAATGACATTCCGATTACTTTGCAAATCCCCCACTTTGGAAAACTTGTACACAATTAGAGAGTGTATCACCTGAGAGCGCTGGCACTGCTATTTTAAAAATGTTCGTCAGTAAAAGCGTGCAAGTGTTCAATTTAATGCTATACGCACGTTGACTTCACCCGGCCGACTCTCTATTGTTCGTCAACTTTTCAACTAATTAGATACTGTACATCCATTCAAGGCACTGTCTAAAACTAAGTCAGTACTCAGTAGCAAAGGCTCTCAAACAAAATGTAACTTTTCAGTTTTCTTTATTAAACTCATGCACAAAATGTAAGTAAACGTCTCAATATAGTATCATTGCATATATCTATTTATTTTGTATTACGTAAAAGTGATCCATGATGATAAAAGGCATTGCCAAAAGTTTACCTGTGATGGTTGCGGAAAAGCCTAGTTTTTAGCAGCCATTTAGTGGCTATAATGTATACTACAGTCAGATGTTATCTGACTACAGTACATACTTTTTGATGCATTTTTTGCCGTAATGTTGCGCAATACTGCTCTATGGGCCAGGGTTGGTATATTAGTTGGTATATTGAAAATCAAGTTAACTACAGTTTGGCTGTGTGACTGTAACTTAATTTGGCTTTTTTCAAACTGATTTGGCTTTTTTCCGCTTGAAATAATCTTGACATATTACAGTTCTTTGTTCAAGTTTTGTTTGGAGAAAAAAATAGTTGATGATTGTGAGGAGAATTTGCATTATGTGACTTGCAGATTATGATTTTTAAGGTAAATGTGACATAATGGGGAAGGGGATTATTTTCTTTCATTTAACCTGCCCTTTCATGTCGAAGGGAAAAATTTACACTCAAAATGTTCAACACTGTTGTCAATTTGCAACATTTATTTATTGACTGAAGCGATTCTCAGACAAAAGTAAACACAGTTTTCTTTTCAAAAGAATTGAAATATATTGTTATGAAATTTTCTTGTTACGATAGTACTAATGTTACAGGCATATTTCATGACAGTTGGGCCTAAAAAGTTTGCACAACAGTTATAATCGGTACGTTCCCGCTCTGTACTAACTTTACTGTACTACATGTAGGCCTATCTATATTGTATATTCGTGAAACTAGTAGTGCAACATAACTAATATTTCCCATAAATATTTTGTTCTTATGAAATTTTTAGGTGATGTGCCATGTTTAAATACATATATATTTCTAAAAAATAATATTTTTGCTGATTTTTAAGTGATTTAAAGGTAATCTTTTATAACTTATTCTTGCAAGTACCAATACTGACGGCACTCGCCGGTACTTCCGTATTTTCTATTTGGTGGTATCATACCGTACTGGCACCATGAAGTACCGATACTTTTCTTAATACCGGTATACCATGAAATAGTTTTCAAAAAGGTGTGGGCTTATAGGCACGGCTGCCGTGCCAGTAAGAATTTTGTGAAAATTATAGGTACAGCCACGTACCAAAAATGGTGTAGAATTGACAATCAGTCGTTTGTTAATACTGATTTGTCATTTCACAACAGTTTTCGTACCAATTGACCTGTGGTTAAAACGAATGTTCAACGGAGTTTGTGTAACACTCAAACAACAGGCTATTTCAAGCCTGTACCATTTGCGAAGCAATCGTTAATAACAACAGAGGTGAAAAAGTGCTCCAAAAATTTAGGAAATAACAACATTTAGAAAGTGGGTAGTGATTTTTTTGATCAAAACTTGATGTAGAAGGAATTTATCTCCTGATTTTTGGGAGTACTATTCAAGTACAGGTAGGCTGGGGTATTTTTGTAGGAATGAATTTCCGTGAAAAAAGCGTTATCGGATAAGAAGCCTAACGTTAAAGACCCCCTTTTTTTTGAGTGTGGCCTATAATGACTTTGTTTCAAGAAAGAAGCAATGCATGCCATAATCAAGCATATTTGCGATTATTCCTATGCACCAGTAACACTAAGTACCCATATCATTACATTTTCAGGAGTGACAATAGAATACCACACAAATTCTTAAAAGTACCCTTTTAAGAACGAACAAAGAATTTCAAATCATTTTTAGAGTTTTTTTTTATGTTCATTTTCTTTTTTAGAACAGAGTGCAGAGTCTTAGTGGCATAGAAAGACTGGCACGCTATTTCAATTGTGAATTATTTTTTGATTTTTTTTTCTTCCTCAACCATTTTGTTTTTCAGAGCGGAGTGCGGAGTCTTAGTTGCCAATTTTGATTTTAGGAGCAGAGTGCAGTCTTAGTGACATCCCTGATTTACTATAATTCTTAATAATTGCAATTAATTTTCCATCCTTATTTAATAACGACTGTAACGTTTGTTACTATATTAGTACATTTGTGACACTATTTCTATTTGAATTTAGGCCGCATTCAATTTTTTTTCTCCAGAAAGGATTGTGGAGTCTTATGCACTTGTCAGTTGTATGACTCACCCCTTACTACCCCAGCAATGTGAGTCAAAGATGGGTCATTGACATATGAAACAGTGACTCACATGTGCATCATTGTACCAAATTGTCAGTCACCAAGAGTGATTCTGGGGTGAGTCAATTTACTTCAGACCCATTGACTTTGTACAGAGGTAAGTGATTTTGGGTAAGTCATTTGCACAAGAAATGTCATTCACCTACATGACCCAATGTACATGTTTTGACCACCCACCTTGGTGCAACCTTGTTCGGGAGGAGGGAGGGGGAGGGGGGGGTAGGGATGAGTCACACAAATGACAAGTGCATTAACGCCAAAGAAAAAAATTAGGCTGGTGCTATTTCAATTTATTTTTCACAAAATTCTGAATGTGACTCCGACTCCAGTTGAAAAAAGGGTGCTTAATAATTTGCTTTCTAACAATTGTAATGCTCCATATCAAGCATTGCCATATTTTTATCATGACAGACATTTACTTTTTTCTTTTGTTTTTAATTAGCTGACATTTTCTTTTGCTATTTTGTTAGTGATCGCTGACGTTTATTGATTAGCCTGCCTCACTGAGCTAACAAGGCTCCACATACCGCATATGAAAAAAGCTATACAAATAGCATTGCATCGCAAATGGTTCATTTGCAGAGAAAAATATCACTAAGATTTTACAGAGATTCAACACTAGAATTCATATAAAAACTGTTCTTGTGTGTACAATTTTGTGGACGCCAGTGCACCACAACTAATCATCAAAGGCCGTGGACATTGACTTTGTTGTCGATGTTATGTCTGTCCGAGCACTTGTGTTCGCCCAGGTCGTATTAAGCGTACTGATAGCATTGTTACTATCATAACTGATACAAAGGCGCCGACCCCGTCATTGTAATTGTGTGTTCACTCGTGTCGTTGTACAATTTTAGCACCCGGTTACGTGAGTAAGATTTGGAGCATCTGTCATGTCAAGTACTGTAGATGATATAAGATTTTTTTTTATTTCCGTAGCTAGCATCGCTAACTTGAACAGCCCAGTGTATACATAACAAATGCCCTACCATTATAGGCCTACAGTAAATACGCGTGGACAGTGGGTATGTGACTAATAACTAGGGATTTGCGGGGTATTGTATAGTTGCGTGGACAGTGGGTTTGTGACTAATAACTAGGGATTTGCGGGGTATTCTATAGTTGCGTGGACAGTGGGTTTGTGACTAATAACTAGGGATTTGCGAGTATTCTATAGTTGCGTGGACAGTGGGTATGTGACTAATAACTAGGGATTTGCGGGGTATTCTATAGTTGCGTGGACTTTGGGTATGTGTCTAATAACTAGGGATTTGCGAGTATTCTATAGTTGCGTGGACAGTGGGTATGTGACTAATAACTAGGACGGCGGGTATTCTATAGTTGCGTGGACAGTGGGTATGTGTCTAATAACTAGGGATTTGCGGGGTATTTTATAGTTGCGTGGACAGTGGGTATGTGACTAATAACTAGGGATTTGCGGGGTATTCTATAGTTGCGTGGACAGTGGGTATGTGACTAATAAGTAAGGATTTGCGGGGTATTCTATAGTTGCGTGGACAGTGGGTATGTGACTAATAACTAGAGATTTGCGGGGTATTCTATAGTTGCGTGGACAGTGGGTATGTGACTAATAACTAGGGATTTGCGAGGTATTCTATAGTTGCGTGGACAGTGGGTATGTGTCTAATAACTAGGGATTTGCGGGGTATTCTATAGTTGCGTGGACAGTGGGTATGTGACTAATAACTAGGGATTTGCGAGGTATTCTATAGTTGCGTGGACAGTGGGTATGTGACTAATAACTAGGGACGGCGGGTATTCTATAGTTGCGTGGACAGTGGGTATGTGACTAATAACTAGGGATTTGCGGGGTATTCTATAGTTGCGTGGACAGTGGGTATGTGACTAATAACTAGGGATTTGCGAGTATTCTATAGTTGCGTGGACAGTGGGTATGTGACTAATAACTAGGGATTTGCGGGGTATTCTATAGTTGCGTGGACAGTGGGTTTGTGACTAATAACTAGGGATTTGCGGGGTATTCTATAGTTGCGTGGACAGTGGGTATGTGACTAATAATTAGGGATTTGCGAGTATTCTATAGTTGCGTGGACAGTGGGTATGTGACTAATAACTAGGGATTTGCGGGGTATTATAAAGTTGCGTGGACAGTGGGTATGTGTCTAATAACTAGGGATTTGCGGGGAATTCTATAGTTGCGTGGACAATGGGTTTGTGACTAATAACTAGGGATTTGCGGGGTATTCTATAGTTGTGCTCATTTTCAATTTCAAGTTACAACAGTAAAATCCTAGGATAGCGGTAAATTTCTATATAAGGATTTTTTTTTTTCTTTTTTGACTTTAATTTATTCCGTTGTATTTATGTACTTTATCTATTTTCCTTTTTAGATTTGGGTCTAATAAGTAGAAACTAAGCCAAAATTGAAACAAAAGGAAGAAGAAAAATTCTTACATTTTGGCTTTCCAATAGAAACTTTTTACTACTAGCCTACTGTACTGATGAGTGGAGTCTGTAAGCCATTCTTTGTTTTTGTTGATTTCCTTCAAATACAGAGAAAACTGATATACAGTGAATATGTAGAGTGATGTAATGGGTGGTGGCGCTAATCAGATTTCAAACCGGTACATTCACACAAGAACAGCAACAACAAATACAACCAAACACTACACTAACTCCAGAGCACGGGTTCGGGCAATATGTAAATGTGTGAGGAAAGTGAGGGTGACGCCAAGGCATTTTTCTTCCACAAAATTATGTTGGAAATGGAGGTCTTTGCACAGTAGAACCAAGGCACATAATTCATCCTCATTGCAGTTACTCAGCCAGTTAGTGATCTGGGGTTACATGATTTCTGACAAGCGACAAAAAGCCCATTCTTACACATAAAAAGTAATTGCATGATGAGAGAAAGTATTGCAGAATTTCATTTGCTAGCTTACAGAATGGCAAATTGTATCTATCTGCAACTGATTGTACTGCTTGTGACTGGTTTGCACTGGACATGTTCCATAAAGCATCCTTGTTTTTACAACATAGCCTTGTCGGTACCTCATTGAAGCAAAGGGTGGATTTTGTGGATCTATATAACAGTGCTCAATTCTGATGTGGTTCAAAATATGTGTCCATGTAAAAACTTGTTTTTTGAAGGCACTGTGACATCACATTGTTCAAAAAAGAATCTCTCGTCGAGGTATACACCAACGTCTCTCATTGAGGTATACATTAACGTCTCTTATTGAGGTATACATTAACGTCTCTCATTAAGGTATACACTAACGTCTCTCATTGAGGTATACATTAACCTCTCTTTGAGGTATACATTAACGTCTCTTGTTGAGGTATACACTAATGTCTTTCATTGAGGTATACACTAACGTCTCTCATTGAGGTATACATTAACGTCTCTCATCAAGGTATACATTAACGTCTCTCATCGAGGTATACATTAACGTCTCTTATTGAGGTATACATTAACGTCTTCCAATTCTTATAGCTTGAAGGCTGTGAGATAATAGTTAGGAGGTCGGCGATGTTATGGCAACCAAGCATCATGACAATTTCATCAATTATGTCTTTCGGGGCTGTTTGTTTTTGCACATCAGACGGTTACTCAGCAATTGCTTCTCGATCCTGTCGGAGGGAAGGGAGATTATTATCTGGCCAATGAATAGGAGTTATTTTCCTGCAAATAACTATTTCTATAGGGAGTGTTCCACTGAGGAGGTGAACAGCTAGTGTAAATGTTTGTGGACATAGACTGAGAAACTGTTTAAATATGTGGAGGCATGATGTTTCTATCATCATCTGTTGTGCTTTGTTCAGGACATATAACTCAATCCCATATAGCATTCTTGGTAGACAGATCGTGTTCCACAGTTAATTAAGTTTCGCCAGAGGGAGGCCACATCAACGCGCCCTGCGTTTGAAAAGGCGTAAAAAGTCCGACTGCCAACAGTAGAAATGGTTTCAGCTGATGTGATGCTTTCTGTAGGCTTGAGTACGCCTAAATGGGTATACGACTTCATTGTTTCGATAGTCCCCTCACCAAACCTCTAAGTTGGGACTGTAATGCCATAAGATGAGGACTGCACACATAAGGATTGATGGAGTATCTTTAGTACCTGGCATATACTTGCACAATATCCAACATGGCTTGAGCTCAGATTCACTATTACTGAGAAGGGTGACGTCATCGGCTAGTGCGAGGATGACATAGTAGGTGTTGTCGATGGTACATCCTCTCTCGCAAGATTGCTTCCATAAGCTTGCAGAAAGAAGTAATTAAAGTGATACCCGGTAGTTCGGGGGATCAGTCGTACTCTTGCCCATCCTTTCATGAAAAGGTGTAATTAGTTCAATCTGAAAGTTTTGCGGAATGTAGCCTGTGGTGATGAATGACGTGAAAATATAAGCAGCCAGATTTACCGCCCCAGAACCTAGATGTTTTAGGTGCTCTGATGTAAAATTGTTGATACCAGCTCACTTGCCATTATTTAGAGAGCGGATAGCTCGCTCCACCTCAGCTACCGTCACAGGTTCAAAAGTTGATACAACGCAAAGAGTCGACAATAGGTGACAGTTCAAAAGCACTTTACTGCTGATATTCGCAGCTGCCAGGGTGGCTAGAAGTAGGATGCCCATCCACCAGCCACAGCAACGTCTCCATTATAGCACATATCTTTGTAGACCAGGGAGGATGTCTTGTTACCATTATCGCTGTTTTGCCATTTACATGTAACTTGTAAGTGACATAAACAAAATACGTGCACATAATTAACGTAGATCCTTATTATCAGGTTTTAAGGATTAGGTTTTAGGATAAGGTTTTAGGATTAGGGTTTAGGATTAGGTTTTAAACAATATTGACATTGTTATTAACTTAAAATTCCTATGTACCGCTATTCAGCTTTTTTCTTTGATTTTGTTCAAAATGGCCGACAAGAACACAAAATTTGTGAGCTCGTGATTATCTTTTTTAACAAAATTTGCTGAAAAAGGTATAAATTTTAAATTATTTTGGAATAATGGGACAATAAAGAACAGTAAAAATTGCTGAGTGAAAGAAGGTAAGAATTTTTTCGACAAAATGACTAACTAACGTTAGGGTAGGCCGTGGGCTTTTCGTCCACCTACCCGTTTTCGTCCACTTACGTATTTGACAACTCCTACATGCACCCATTAGACCAATCAATGTCTGTAAACCTGCCAAAATATTTTCTTGAGTGTTGTCTATACACCAATATAATTAATTGGGATATAGATCACAAAACGCTAATTTTATCAAATTTATATCGCCTGGGAGCTCCCTTTTTAATTTCTAACTTTTTTCAAAGGTCAGATAAGAAATCTTTTTCTTCTCCGATCCTTTCTAAATAAAACTAGAATGGTAAATACCATCATGGTTCCCATGCCCATGCAAATTGACACCCATATCATATGACCCGGGTAATTATAAAAATGCCACCTCACACTAAGTCCCACATGGCATCCCATGTCCCACATGGCATCCCACCCCATGTCCCACATGATTTCCCATCCCTTGTCCCGCATGGCATTCCACCATATCTCCCACATGGCATCCCACCCCATGTCCCACATGACATCCCATCCCATGTCCCACATGGCATTCCACCATATGTCCCACATGGCATCTTATCCTATGACCCACATGGCATCCCACCCTATGTCCCACATGGCATCCCACCCCATGTCCCACATGGCATCCCACCCCATGTCCCACATGGCATCCCACCCCATGTCCCACATGGCATCCCACTTATTGTCCCACTTAACATCCCACATGCTCCATAAGAAGTCTCATCCTACAGTAGCTATCACAGTCCCTGATTGAGCATACTATGTATGAAAGTGTCAGTTCATATAATAACTTATATGCAAATGACTTGTTGAATAAGAGAAAAAGGCGGAGTGAAGTAATTATGCCTGATATAACCTTTGGTGTATACCACATGGTATATATTATATCATATGTCCGGCATGGCCCCCACCCGTGTCCCACATGGCATCCCTCCCTATGTCCATATGTAGTCACATCCTGTCACACTCCCTGACTGAGCATCATACTAAATAAAAGTCTGGTCAGTTCAAATGACCACAATAAAATAGTTTAATAATCATGCCTGATACAAGTGTTGGTTCCTAGATATTTTAAAGAATTTTAAGGATTTTAAATCTCCAGTGCTACGAGAGAGACGCTTGAGGATCTCTGAAGAATATTGGAAAATTATATCATTTTACACTTATCTTCTAAGAAAATATCAAATGTTTGTAGACTTTTTAAAGAAAGTAGTTTTCAATCTGTCTTACTGTACGTGTCTCTAAAAAACTTTTAACATTTTGTAAGGAAAATCTAACCTTCATTAAGATATCTGAAGAAACTTTAGCTTTTTTTGAGGAATTTTCAAAACACTTTAACATTTCGAGGAAATCTGAGGAAAAATTGTGGACGGCTGGCCGGACAGACAAAATTTCATTACATAGGTTTGCATTATGCTTCGCATGCTCACCAAAGAAAACACTGAAATGAGTAAATTGTTGAGTTCAGATGCATCATAAAGTATGCTATGAGTTGCCCACTTCAATTGCCAAGGCCTGTATTCAAGTTTGTCCTTTCTAGTTGGGGGGTCGATTACTGGCATGAACAATTCTAAGTCTATGCCAGAATCTGTCCACCATATGGAGATTGTGTATTTAAGGTGAATTAAGCATTATTTTGTTAACATGACACAGACTGTATATTAAAATTAAGACCCAAAAATTCATGTTATTCACTTGGTTGGATATCCGGAAACTTCGTGACCCCAGGTCATCAGACCGCATAGTAATGGCACGCATTGGAGTGAAAACAAAGCGTCAGCTATGTTCGTTTTCATGCCATTGGTACCACACACAGTGAACACATACGGACTTGCCCACGTGCATCCAGCAAAGCTTAGTTTTCACTCCAGCAAATGACATCATCTCCTGGAAGTGACGTGGCACCAACCAAGTGAATGCTTCAATTTGGACCCTTTGGTATGAAATATTAAAAATCAATGGTGATTACCTACAGTATACAATTGTTTAAATATTGTGTTGATTAATGTTTTACATGCCTAATTTAGCATAATTAATCAGGTAGACGAATTTAAGCAGTAGTGGACAAAAACTGACAAAAGTGAACAAATTCTGAAACAAAAAAAGTGAGGAAAACTTACTGGTATTACTCTTAATGTATAAGAGCATGATTTTCTTAGAACTTCAACTTGTTGAAGCCTAAATTTTTTCCCCCATAATTCCTAACTTTAGATTAATGAATTAAAGATTTTTCAATCTCTCCTTTATAAATCCTGAAATTGAAGTTGAGAAAATCGGTTAAAATTGAAAATGTTTCCAAATTCCTATATAGCGATTTACTGATATTCTTGTTGTCAGAGTCGATGTACTGTTACCGTGTACAAGCTCAGTATGGTTTTGCCAAGTTGGAGGGAAAACATTTACAAGTTACATTACAGTACAGTCATTAGGATACTTTTCATGAATACTTGTGTCGCCTCAGCAAGTCAGCGAAAATTAATGGTACTCATATATGTTGGAAACTATTATCTAATAGTACACATCATATTTAGAGAAATATCAATTTTGTCCAGTATTTGTTAAAAAATGTCAAAAAATTCGTTTTTCTCTTATTGACTGCAATGACAACTGACTTTGTTTTCCCCTTTTGACTAAAGTTTGAGATCGTCAAAAAAACATTGTTACGTCGCCGTGCACCACAACATTCCCGGATGTCCGACCTCCAGAATATTAGGATTTTTCCATTACAACTTGGGGTCCTAGGACCTGGCCTACAGTACATAATGAACTGAGACAGGTAATTCCACGTTAACGTTGGGCCTAGTGTTACAACTTAGGCCTACACTGTTACAATTATGATTGTTAACGTACTCGACCTAACGCGGTTATCGACGAATTTATTTTTCAATCGATATGCTACTTACTGAGTGATACTGTTCCTTTAGCCCCCTAATTTCATCCAGCTCCTCTTCCCATATTTGTTTCTTATCGTTCTTACGATTTTGTATCTTCTCTCCCCTTTGGTTCGAAGTCTTTTTCTTTTTCTTGCGTTCGTATAGTTTATTTATGTGCGCGGCCATTTTGTAGTAGAATGTAATACAGTCGCTTTCTTTAAACGTCAAGTACAAAATTCAGAGACCAAATAATTTTAGGTAAACATATGTTATCACGTTACCCGACCTAATTAGTCCCCCAATATAATATTGCTATGACATGTCACCTGACCCCCCCCCAATCTTTTTATTTATAATAATAATAATAATAATAATAATAATAATAATAATAATAATAATAATAATAATAATAATAATAATAATAATAATAATAATAATAATAATAATAATAATAATAATAATAATAATAATAATAATAATAATAATAATAATAATAATAATAATAATAATAATAATAATAATAATAATAATAATAATAATAATAATAATAATAATAATAATAATAATAATAATAATAATAATAATAATAATAATAATAATAATAATAATAATAATAATAATAATAATAATAATAATAATAATAATAATAATAATAATAATAATAATAATAATAATAATAATAAAATAATAATAATAATAATAATAATAATGATAATAATAATAATAATAATAATAATAATAATAATAATAATAATAATAATAATAATAATAATAATAATAAATAATAATAATAATAATAATAATAATAATGATAATAATAATAATAATAATAATAATAATAATAATAATAATAATAATAATAATAATAATAATAATAATAATAATAATAATAATAATAATAATAATAATAATAATAATAATATAATAATAATAATAATAATAATAAATAATAATAATAATAATAATAATAATAATAATAATAATAATAATAATAATAATAATAATAATAATAATAATAATAATAATAATAATAATAATAATAATAATAATAATAATAATAATAATAATAATAATAATAAATAATAATAATAATAATAATAATAATAATAATAATAATAATAATAATAATAATAATAATAATAATAATAATAATAATAATAATAATAATAATAATAATAATAATAATAATAATAATAATAATAATAATAATAATAATAATAATAATAATAATAATAATAATAATAATAATAATAATAATAATAATAATAATAATGATAATAATAATATTTTGAACGCTCCGCTGCCCCTGATCATTGTATCCAAAGCTTCAAAACAATCCAAACAAATTAATTCACAGGCCATATATTAGGCCTAGTATACACAAATTATGCGAGAGGTGGATAAATTGGGGAAATTATTCTCAGGAGAAAGTGCATCGACCACTGCGAATAACAGTTTTTAGCTTTCTTTTTAAAAGCTTATATTTCGTTTTGGCCAAAGATCATGGGCCATAGTTACCACCAAACTCCTTGGTGGTAACTATGGCCCATGATCGATCGGGGTCCACGCATAGGGCTTAAAAAAGAAAATGATATCAAAAAACTAGTAAAATTAAAGGAAGATAAAAATATCCATTAGCAGAAAAGGAGTCGAATGAGTATAATGGGCAGGGGTATAGAAAGCTTTCAAAAAGTTTTGGGGTTGAGGGAAAGACTCCTTAGTAGGGTGCACTTCCCCAAGTCATATGCATATGACCGCCCCTGTCTGTAGATACAAAGCAAAAGGGGCACTTTATTTTTAGAAAGGGGCAATCTTCCAATGGAAACCCATATCCTCCGTACATGGGACTGTTGCCAGTTTCTTACTATTGGTTTACTGACCCAGGGGCATTTCATATTGAAAGGGGCACTTCTCTTTTTTTTTAAAGTGTGCAAATTCCTTGCACCTTTGACAGTAATTAAGGGGCACTCAAGAGGGGGCACTTATGTTGTTTTTGGTTCCGATGCTAATAGCACAAGGAACCTATGCAGTCATTCTGGCGTGTATATGTATGTGTGTGTGTGGGTGTGTGTGTGTGTGTGTGGGTGTGTGTATGTGGGTGTGTGCGTGTGGGTGTGTGTGTGTGTGTGTGTGTGTCAGCAAGCTTTTCAGCACGATATCTCAAGAACGATAAACTACATTCATGTCATATGTGGTACACAGATAGGCAATTTTCTGTAGATGTGCCCTGTTCTTTTTGTTGGTGATGCCATGCATATTAATGAGTAGGCGGGGCTTAATGTAAAAAAAAAATCTTCATATTTTAGCAAAAGCCTGTTTGTTTTGTTTAATATTTGACATAATTATGATGTTAGCTAGTGTGCACATGTTCATTGTACATAAACATTAAATATAATCAATATGGATAGTGGGCGGGGCTTAATATGATTTTGCTGAAAGCAGCTTGTAAGCACGGTTTTATTATTAAATTATTATTCTTAAATTATGTTTATATAGCATTTATTCTAAAAGAAAGCTGTAAGTGCTTTACAAGAACATGAATATGAAAAAGTTAATTACTTATCAATATATAAAAGAAACAAAATAAAAATGATTCAACACCTAAAACCCCAATAATAGGTAAAAGCTAAAATATCAGCAGTTTACGAATAAAAGAAATAATTAGGTTTTAAACGTTCAGTTCAGATACATGAATAAGATCAAACAGTTAATAAATAAAAAAAGTGGTAAAAACTACCAATCTTAAATACAAAACACTAAGAGAAATAGAAAACTTATCAAACAATTGAAATGCATTAAAAGGTGAAACCTGGGATGAATTTTTTTAAATAATATCTAAAAAGTTAAAATAAGTCACTAAAATACTGTTTACAAAAATGCGTTTTTAAATCATGTTTAAAAGAACTAAGTAATGGGGCATTTCTTATACATAGAGGGTATTCCATTCTTTGGGGACAAAAACCTCAAAGGAGCGATCGCCAGTTTTACTGATAGTTTTGGGAACTTGGAGAAGATTTTGTTTGGAGGATCTAAGAGAGCGTGCTGGTTTGTATGGTTGAATGAGTTCAATTAAATACTTTTGGTATCTCAAGAACAGTAACCTCGATTCATGTCATATCCGGTACACAGATAGCCCATGATATGTAGATATACATATCAATCAGTAGGCGGGGCTTAATGTAAAAATCTTGAGGTCTTCATGTTTTAACAATCGCGTGTCTGTTTTGTTTCATATGTGGTATAGATATGGTGTTAGCAAGTGTACACATGTTCATCATATAAAAACATTGAATATCATCAATATGCATACTGGGCTGGGCTTAATATGATTTTGCTGAAAAGAGCTTGTAAGCTTTTAAACCCATTAATTTACACGCGGCGTTTGTCGCTCAAGGGACGATGACCCCTTTCTTTGTTTTAAAAACTCAATATTGCTCGAGAGGGACTTATTCTATTGTTTCCTTCATAACACTTTTCATCTGAGGTGAACGTCTTGTCCGTCCAACTCATTGACTGACCTAGAGACTGGTCAGTGACGGCCTTGGACATGTCCTCATAATTGAATTGTCTGAGTTCAAGGCCTCCGTTTAGTCAATCATTGGCGTGAACTTGACTTGTAAAATGTTTCGCCGGTGTTCAATAGTCATGAAATATGGTTCAAGGTCTAGAAGAAAGAAGAAAAAAATATATATCTATATATATTTGTTTATACTGGTATAATAGACAAGCTAGACGCGGTGCTCGGTTTACCTCTACCAAGGATATATGACATGTGGCATTCCCAATCCTTACTTTAAACTATGCCTAAAGAAACTGTGTACCCCATGCAGTGGCAATAAAAATTAACATCTTGCTTTATATGATTTCTTTCGGGGAAATGTACTTTTACGATTGATATTTGTACATTTTCGCCACCATAAACTGATTAAATCTATTTTGATTGAAATATATGACATTGTTGATATTTCTTCTTAATAATGAGGGGGTGTCACACTTAGGAAACCATTACAAGATTACATTGGTTTTGTGGGTACTTCCTTCATAATTCTAAATACTCCAATCTATTGTAAATACTCACTAGCCAGCTAAAAGAAACAAATAAACAGATAAACGAGAATGGAACATATATCATTCGTTATGTTATTTTGACATCCTGGGGTCAGTCTTGGGTCAGTATTAACCGCCACTGCCACTGCATCCTGCCATACATAAGTTCAGCAAATGACGGAATCCATTTTATAATGCATATACATGTAGATAAAACATGTAGAAAGATATGAAAATATAGGCTACTATTCAAACTTAGCAAAGTTTCGAATGCAGCCTGAAAACCAGATTAAAGACGGCTATTGAAGATTTTAAACGTGCTTACTATCAACAAATATTCATATTTCTCATTTTTAATGCAATCATCTTAGATCTTTCTTAAATCGTGTTCCATGATATGAGATATGCCCTGATATCTAGGAGGCGGTTTATCTCTAAAAACTTGACCATCAGGTCTCCTCCAGTGGCGTAACTGGTGTAGGGCCCGGGTGGGGTTGAAGCGTTTTTAGCGGATTTGAAGTCTCAAAATATAATTCTGACACACTCGAGTCTCCAAAATGCTCTTAGTTGTTGAATAACGTCAAGGGTTAGTTCAGGGATCAAGTCTATCTTCAAAATGAAAGAGGACTTCAAAAGAAACGAAATAGTGTGAAAGAAGGTTTT